>JABSTQ010002837.1:0-65887 GCA_013358835.2 Ixodes persulcatus
TTATGATGTTTCCCCACTCGACGTTTTATAACGATTTCTCGGTGGCTTCAAAAAAACGGATCACTCGGGAAGGGAAAAAACGGGACACATGGAAGAAGACGGTACATGAATTTCAGAATAGCTCATACGGCATGCCCGAATCCTCGGGAAGAGCTATGTGCGTGTGCTCGTTGCTCTGATAGTTTTTTTTTTTTTTTTTTTTTTTTTTTTACTGCGCGTATTGCGCGTCAGGATATGCGCGTACTGCGCGCATATCCTGACTTAATTCATTTTGAGCGTAGGGAGCACGCACTTAACAAATTGGGGTTCATATTGATGCATTGTTTTGGTGACAGCTGTATTTCTAATGCAAAACAGTAAACCTCGTTTTGTTTGGGAGGTTATCCTTCGCGCCTTTCTGCTTGCACAATGCCGCACAGCAATAAAAACGCATCTGGAAAGGCGCTATGCGGGAACTACAGAGTACTGGCCTCTACGACCGTATACCTCCTAATGGCGGCCGCGGCCCGGCCGGAGCAGTGCACGTGACCACTCCCGGCGAGTGCGCATAGTTTGGAATCGGCGCCGCTAGATGGCGCGGCATTGCTAAAAGGGTCTATTGAGCTCATCTCTCTGAAATCCCAAATCAAAAGCACAGATTGCTGTAGACACTGTAACCTATTTTTGCCAAACGTCTTGTAGTTTTGTTGGTTTGCTTTTCATAATGAACGATTCAACTCTGCTGGTGCAAGGGCATCGATAGATTTCTGGAACCATTCAACACAAACGAAGCACCTTATCTGGTGTATGGCTTGTTAACCTCAAAGTGTATATCCTATACCTTCTTGCAGGTGCTGTGCATGTTGAGTTTGCGATCCTTTACCCTTACTCCGAGTGCAGCAACTATACTCTGTTTCACGATAACTTGGCGAGCTGTGGAGGCTGCGGCCCCTCGACCCAGTGAAAGCGTCGGAGCAAGGCACGTGACAGCAACCCCATGGTTGAGGCCAGAGACCTCGTTACTGCCACAGCAAAAGCGCCGTTCGCGACAAGAAGTAGTTCTAGGGTTCCTTTTCTTTTAGGAGTGTTGCGGTCAGCCTCCTCTGACCGCAACACTACTCGACACTGCAGAAAGACAAAGACATTACTTTTCAACGATACTTAATACAGACCAACACTTTTCCGAGAACAACAGAACGTTTTGAACAATCTTTAGACGATCACGGCCGTGCAATCGACCGCTTCCGCCCAAAACATCGCCCTGGCATTAGAACCCGCCACAGATTCGAGGGTAAATTGATCGTATGGTTTTCTCATGAACTGTTCCCGAAGAGCTCGCTACTCTAGCAAACAGCAGTGTTGAGGTGGTGGATGTAAAAATCTGAAGTTGTTTCTTTCCGCAGCAGAGGACTCTTGGCTAGCAGACGACAGCCGGTTCGCATTTGGCATAGTGACGCAAACGCTCCCGTGACGTAGTGTCACACGCCTCGCCCCGACGCTCTTATTGGGTTGTGGGGGCCGTAGCCTCCACAGTTCGCCAAGTTATTTTGAAATGGAGTAAAATAGAGTATAGCATACAGGAGTGCGGCACACCGAAGCAGTTGAAGAGCCGCATGAGCTCCTCCCTACTGCACTGTTATGACTAACTCGGCGTCTCGTGAGTTAGGGTGGCAGAAGCCAAAATTATTTCGAAGATAAATTAATTAATTTCTATGTGGAACGGCAGTGTTGAGTAAAGAAGATAGTGACGTTATAAGTTTCTTCAAATATTTGAATACTCCAGAAAGTTTTTAGAAACTCGCTTTGATCCCAAATGCAGAAAATTACTTTGAACGATATATCTATTGACCAAGCATTCTGACAGATAAATTTATTGGCCAAACATTCGCCATACTGTACTAGCACTATGGCGAATTGAGCATTGATGTGAACTGTGCGAGCATGAGGTTATGGCTTTAAGAACGAAGGCACCTAGTGGCAGAAGCTTGTGCTTCCTGCTGACTTTAGGAAGAGAGAAGTAAAGGGACGTGTAGCTTTACATAACACATTGGCATTTCTGAAACCTGGTAGCTAGCAACTAAACGATCAGATTTTTTGTTTAGAGCCAATGTTGAGAAAGTGCTGGAGTACTCTAGCCAGATATGGTATAGATGGGCAGGTACACGGTACTCACAACCTGTGAGATCAAATAGTGTAGTGATCTCTGCTACACTGAACTTTGGTTCGTGTTGTGTTTTGGCGTCATGCTTATAATTCTACCTTTATTCCTTCTGACAGTGTAGGGGTTTGAACAATATGGTTTGGCCGATCTTTATGTGCTATTGTACCTGTAAATAGCATGCTAACTGGTTTCTCAGCATGTCTCAAATTGCATGTTTAGGAGAATTATGAAATTCATCAACTAGCTTACCAGTTAAGACTCTCTTTTTCAATTGAAAATGAAGCATTTGGCAGTGTCCACACTAATGGGTGCGATGGAATTCATGTTACTGTGCTTGAAACAAATTCCGTAAACAACTCACTTTTCTTGAGGACCTGATTTTCGCGAATCGCCTACAATTTGCAAAAAATAGGTCCCGCGAACAATTTCGGTAAAATGTAAACACATTGAAAACTATATCAAGATCCTACTGCGTCGCGAAACTTAGAATCCGCGAATTACTCCAAAACTTCAGCTTCGACCTTAATTGCGAAATATGGAGCCCACGAAAAATAAGTCTACAGTAAGCACAAATCAAGTTATTTCCTCATTAATTCCAGGATTTGAGTGTTTCTGGCCTACATTTGTCAAGTCTAAACTAAAATTTGTGCATAATGGACTGCAGGAATGATTTACTTAACTAAAAGTTCCTGTTCATGAATAAAATATATTTTTAATTATACTATACTAAGATTATGTGGCTACACTTCCATTAAGTAGAATGATAGTGCAGCTTGTTCTTGGTACTCTAAATATTTTTGAACACGATGCTTTAGAGATGAGAAGGTGGGTTTAATGCAATTTTCATAGAACTTGTTCAGGGTGCAGATTTTCTCAGTTGACATAGTGCTTATTTGAAGACCAAAAACCCTTTGCATTGGAAACTTGGGCAAAAAGTGGAAGGAGTATGCTCCAAGAAGGTGATGGAGAGGATGATACAAGGACATTTGGGGACGTCAGAATGCCAAGCTCTGATTCGAATGATCAGTGGACAGACCTAATTGCTAGCAGCCTTTGTCTGCCCTGCACATATCGAACGCGTTAGAACGTTAACAGAGTGTCTAGCGACCGGGAAAACCGGGTATTGTCAGGGAAATTGTCAGGGAAACCGAGCCCAGTCAGGGAAAATGAGCCGGAAACGCCATCGAGTGCCCTAAGCAAAGGCTTGAGGACTTCGGGGCAGAAAAATAGACGATAAATTATGCCCAAAGCGGAGCACAGGCTCTGCTCACCCAACGTAATGTGCTACCCGATGCAAAGGGAACAGCCGAAGAATCCAGTCCAAGCCTTGAATTGGATTGGATTGAGGGCGCGACACAAGGCTAGATCTAGTTAGTTACTAGATTTAGTAACAAATGGAAAAGCCGCAGACCCCAATCTAATCCAAGCCTTAAGCCGAAAGTATCCGAAAGTGCATCTGGTCGCCATGCTGCCATTCGGCTATTTACGTGTGTGGTTGAGCGTCGTGTTTTCGGCGGCAAGAAAGTGCTTGTATCTGGACTGGACGAACCCGAATAATTTGGAATATCCAAGTTTGATTAAGCCCGTGCAAAATGATCCTTACAGTGATCAATGCCTTATGTTGTAATCATCTTATATATTTAACCGCCTCTACAGTGGTCAGGGAATTTCACCTGAAATTGCCAGGGAAAATCTGGAAAAGCCGGGGAATTTAAAAATAATATTTTGCTAGACGCCCTGGTTAAATGCGTGGTGTCTGACCTTTGGCTTTCGCATTCGAACACGTTTGACGAATGCGGTGGAGACAAAGGCAGCTAGCTTTGCGTCTACCTACTAATCATTCCAATCGGAGATTGGCGAACGTTCTGACTTCCCCGTGCGCTCTCGTATCCTCCTCTGCCTCCGTTTTCTGGCACATACTTTGATGCCTCAATCTTCACTGCTAGAAAGAACTATTCTTACGAATGCTAGATGAATGCAATACAGCATGTGAGTTTATTTTATGCTCTCATTATTATATTAAATTGAAACAATTTGGGTTTGGGAGTTATTTCGCTGGCAGAACATTTTGCAATTGGGTGTTGTATGCTATGTATTTTCCGTCATGTGGTGATGTATTGCCATAATAAATGTTTGTGATTGTTTTCAAAATGTGAAAGTTGCAGAAGTTAGATGATTTTAAATATTAAGTCAGTCATAGAAATTAAGTCAATAGACCCTTTTCCAACGTCAGTGCGAACGCCTGTCCGCCATTGCTTGCTCACATACTCTGAGCATATATTGAAAGCGAGCCCCGCGTCAGCGTTTAGCGAGGACTCAGATCCAGTAACGCACTTCGTGAGCAAGCAATGGTGACCGCCAATGTTGCTTGATGGACTTTTGAAAAGGGTTTATTGTCTAAATAAATACTCTACAAACTATTTTACGAGAACATGTAATGTGACTGTCTGTTTTGTTTACATCACTTTCAGACGCCCGTCGCAGGTGCATCAGCCTGTAACCAACTGGGAAAGCAGATGCAGCTCGCCTCAAAGAAATGCATCATTAACGTGCACGAGCTGCTTCAAAGCCTGAGACAGGAGGGCAAATAAACGAGCCTGCGGGTGGAATGCACGTTCACAATTTCTCGAAGTTTTAGGATTTCTCTGTGCATGCACTTTTGCTATCTTGCATAGGCCTTGAAAGGAAAGTGTTTCCCTGCTGAACTTCAGGTTTCACTGACGAGTGAACCATGTAATTAATACGACCGATATACACCAAGACGCCGCGCTGACGTCCCGTCGCTACGGTGGCGCGGCTACCGTTGGGTGCATGTGCAGACGAATCTCGTTCCTGCGCAGGCGCAGTGCCCGCACCTCGTGTGAAAACAAAATTTGCCCACACATCTTGAAGGCTTGATGGTAAATAGTGCGTTGGCCTATAGATTACTGTAAACGACTTAATTTTCGCGGGCTCGATTTTTCGCGAATCGGGCCAAAGCTGAAGATTTGAAATTTTTCGCGGGTTCTAATGTTCGCGAATCGAGGGTAGCTTCCATAGCGTTGCCCGAATTGTTCGCGGGGTGTATTTTTCGTGAATTGTAGGCGACTCGCGAAATTCGCGATAATTAGGTCCATGCGAAAATTTAGTCGTTTACAGTATATCAACGATATAAACTGCATAAACGATATCATTCATAACAACCACATAGACCATACAAACCATATGGACCGTACAAACCATATGAATCATACAAACCGTACCAACCCGTATCAACCATATGACCCATACGACCCGTACCAACCGTATGACCCATATGACCCGTACCAACCGTATGACCCGTACCAACCATATGACCCGTATCCCATAACGCTATATGAAGACCCGTATGGAAATTTCATATGTTTTTTTTTCAGTAGGGTATATATGTATATATATATATACTGGGTGTATCAAGGAGCGGCCAGGCTCTTTAAGTCGACCGCAAAATTCGGTTTCTTAACCTGTCGCGTTCCAATTTTGTACAGCGTTGGCCACAGGCAGTGCATTTTTTCTATAAAATTCGCTAAGAGCGAGCTTACCTGAGGAAAAAGTAAAAAAAGAAAGTCTTAGCTCCTATGGAAGCGCAGCGAAGACACCGGTCTCCAAACCATAGGGCGCCCTATGGTTTGAAGACCGGTGGCTTTGCTGCGTTTTCCATAGGACCTATGACTTTTTATTTTTTTACTTTTTCATCAGCTAAGCTCGCTCTGTGAGAATTTTATAGAAAAAATGCACTGCCTGTGGCCAACGCTGTACAACATTGGAACGCGATAGCTTAAGAAACCGAATTTTGCGGTCGATTTAAAGAGCCTGCACGCTTTGTGATACACCCAGTATATATATCATAAAAAACGCCAACGTCAAACGTCTGACATTTTTTTCTTTCTGTGTTGTCTCAAAATCGTCAGTCGCGCCACGTTTCAGACTAAATGAATACCAGTTTTTCTTTTCGGCCAGCTCTGCAACATCGGTGGTTTGGATAGAACCGAGTTGGATGGACATCTAAGAATTCTAATTTATTAGTTAATACCCTGAAGGCGACACGTACTGAGTACATGTAGCGATGTAGGAGTGTGGCAGATTTAGAAATAGATACTTTTTTTATTATAAGCTCGACCACTGATTCCAACTCAGTATTCTTAATCCTAAAGTTAGATTGAACGGAAATGTATTACCAAATGCACCACTCGCTGACAGTAACTGTGTCAAATGGCCACGCCATTTCAAGATCCCTCCTCAAGGTCATACTTGAGAAAAACTAATATTTTTATTTTTCGGTTAATATTGGTAAAACCCGGTTACCGGTAAATAATTTACGGTCACGGTTACGGTTAAGGTTTTTATAAATTTCAAATAACGGTTTCGTTTCGGTTACGGTTATTGAAAAAATTTCGTTCGTAAACGGTTTTCGGTTTCGGTTACGGTTACGGTTTGAGTCCCTGTGTGTAAGCAAATGCGAGTTTTTGTTTTGTTTTTTTTTTGTTTTTTGTCCACAAAAAATTATGTATACGGCGCAAATTTAAAAAAAAAAAAACCGACAGCGTGTGGGGACGTGAGAGCAACGAGCTCTGGTTGGAATGATTAGTGGGTAAAGGGAAAGCGCCTTTGCCCCTACACTTGAAACACGCTCGAACACGAACGCCGGTGTTCTCCTTTCGGCGTTCACCTTCGAACGCGCTCGAATAGTGAATAAAGACAAAGGCGGCTAGCCTTATGTCTACCCATTCCAACCAGAGCTCGTTGCTCTGACGACGACGCCCTCTCTCGTTTCCTTCTTACCCTCAACATCTCGCCTCGCCTCTTTAAAACGCCCGGCGTCCAGCACGCGCACATTGGCTTTCGATGTGCTGGGGCTGCGCGGGCACGCTCTAAGACCACGATACACCGAAGCATTATCCTATTCTCCGTTCCCCCTTAAGTGTAGACTACAAGCTCCGCCTTCAGCGCCAGCTTTCTGCCCTTGCTAGCCAACATTATTAGATTAGCTCAGTTATGGAACTGCTCATAGACGCTGCTGGCTCGAGCAGTACCCCCCCTCACTCACTGCAAGTCGACTCCCGTCGTTCAACGCGCCACACGGCTGCCATTAGAACTGCAGTGTATTCTGTGGAATACGTATGTTTCGAAGCTCAACGTTCAGATGGCGTTCCACCGTACTCTATGAAGCACACCGTTATGAAAAAAAAAAAAGAAATCTAGGTGGCGCTTCAACCAACGGGAGGCGGTCTGAAGTGAGTGAGGGGGGTATCTTCTTCCGAGTGAGTTCCAAAACTGAGGCAATCTAGTAACGTTGTTGCTAACACAGGTGTGAACGTGCAGGCACGCGCAACCAAAGCACTGCGGAAGCCAGCGAGTTCGTGGTGAAGGCGGATTTTCTAGTCTCAGCTTAAGGGTAAAAAAGTATAAGGTGCCTCAACGTCCTTTTGTTGAGCGTGATGTCATCGTTAGTTGTACCCGATCCCGACAGCACACGCTCAAAGGAATATGCAAAGAAATTGCGGAATATAAAATGTCGCCGTAATATAGTCAGCGTCACGAGCGCGTGGAGGGACACGCTCTTTCGCGCGCTTCAGAACAAAAAAGAAAAAGAAGCTTTCAGAACAAAATGGTCAGATGTCATCACCCCAAGCAACCCGCACATGAAGGTAGCCTAGGTTATCCAAGGCAGACAGAAATGAAATTACACCATTTTTAATTTACAGAATTGTGTTCCTTCGATAGGTCAGTTGGTAAAGCGGTTGACTCTAGCGAAAACGATTTCTATAATTCATAAATAGCTGGTTGGAATCTGGCTCGACAAAGAAAATATTTTGCTTATTTTATAAATTGAACAGCCGTGGCGGGCCCGCATTGGATCCTCATTTACGGTCTGGCAGCGATCATGTAATTCATGTGGTTCACAGGGGGTTTTCGTGAAGTACACCCGTGCAATTTCCCGGGGTTTTTCCCACTAACAGCTGTAGCTGTAAAACAAATATCCGCCCCAGGAACAGTGCTTGGTCAATCTAAAGCCAATTTACTCGGGACGTTTCGATATCTTCATATTGTAAGGCTCTGTTTTAGACGGAGTTCAACGATTTTTGAGACAACTATCTCTTCCTCCTATGACGTAGAACGTATTTGTGGCCAGGTCACTAAACTATGTATGCTTCTCAGGTGTGGAAACCGTATTAATATAACTCGTCGGTGTATGATTGTTTTTGTGTTGAAGAGCTTTAAAAATGAATAATAATGTGGTCTTACGTGCACTCTGGAACACTGCTAGTGACAAAATTTTCGGTTATTATTACGAAACAAAATTTCTAGGAATAAAAGTTTACTGCTTAGGGTGGTGCCTTAAATGAGCACTTCCCCTCTACTGTAGATGTTTTATACAGTCTCTTTATTCTAAAAAACGATTGATTGTTTACACAAACAGTGTCAGGTTGTGTACATACAACTAGTATCAGTAATAAAATATGAAACATTTAAAACTTTATGCTTGTCACCAGCAAACCCTACTGGGCGCCAGAGGTTCCTTTATTTAGAAGGTATTGGTAAGGCGTCATTATCTATAGGTGGAAATTGATCCTTGCTGTGACACACTCCACTTCGGCAGATGCCGAACTCCTCCCCTAACTGGAAGAATAAAAACATGTTTATGTGTAACTTTTTTATTAAGGGAACATAATAAATTGGTTGTACATAGGGGTAAGTAATTATTAATGCAAAGACTGGTTCGTACATTTGCGTTTGCTTACGATTGTGTTCTTGTGGTCTCTTACGAATAGAAAAAAACACTGGCACGCTAGAGCCAACTATGAAGGGGAACTGGAATTGCATTTCACTAGAGCAGAGGTCTTGCAGTATTTTAAAAATCAAATATACACACTACCTAGAAGAAAGTGTAATATATACTATTGTCAGAAGTTCTTGAAGCCAATAAAGATAGATAGATGCGCGAAACAAGAAGGTACTGTACGGAAATTGCAAGTGTTCAACGGCTACCCATAATATGCCGCCAGTGTTCATTCTTGTAGTAAGAGATCACAAGAAGTTTTAACGCAGTCGCAAGTTTGTGAAGATGGTGTTGCAAGATGGTGCATATGGATTACCAACTGAAGCGCTAGGATACGAAATTATATTTCTGTAATTAACAACAATCGAAAAGCTTATAAAGAAGCATCTCTGATAACGGAGAGTTCACCCGAGACCGCCAAACATAAAATTACTCAAGGTAAATGTTTTTAATAAAAAGCATATTTCTTACAGAGAACGCGGAACAGTTTCGGGGATTCCTCTCCGTTTTGTGAATGCGTGACTCGACGGTTATCAGGTGCGAAGAGACGTTTTATGATCGAGGCTCTGATTGACTTTAGTCCCCCCTAATTTCAATTCCTGCGGAAACTCCTGCCGGAGACGACGGAAAGAATTGGGACAGGATGACGGAAAGAACAAAGCTCCAAACTCAGAAATTGTGAAACATGTGGAGGAATGCGGCAACTGTTCACCAGAGTAAGAAAATAAAAACACAAATTGTATTCAGTGAACACGACTGCTCAAAAAGAGATATAAAGCAAAGCGATTAGGATGATCTCCGCTGGAAATTGCATCAGCCAACGCTCTATCACGGTGAGTGCGGCAACGCAAAAATTTATGTTGCTGTATTTTTTTTTAAGAGAAGTGTGATCTTTTTTGTGTGTTTTTTGAGGTCACTGGACGTTTGTTGCCTTTGTGGTCCTTGAGGTCACTGAACGTCCGTTTGCTGTACATGTTAGTTTCTGTGGGTGGTTATTTAAGATTTGTGTAGAGGTCAGCCATTGGACGTACGCGTCGTGGTTATCTTGGAATTTTTCCGAGGGGAAGAGTGTTATAATACGGGTTTGTCCGTTTTGTGTGAGATAAGCAGTTGTTCAGGGTTCAGGGTTGGTCCCTTCCCGCTTTTGTTGTCTTTATTCTTTTCGAGGTCACTTGAACGTCCTATCGAGGTGTGTTTAGGTTCCGTGGGCCGTTTTTTCTAACAACTGTATAACGGTCAGCAATGGGACGTGCGTAGTCGTCCGAATTTGGGTGTTGTAGAAGACGTATTTGAGCGATTGTTTCAATACACGTTGTTAGCTGAGTTTGAAACGCGTATCCTGTCCCTCTTTTTCCGTCGTTTCCGGTCTTAAACATGTGCAACCTAAACCAGCTCGCCTGTTTATTAGCTTCACCATCAGTTTGGAATATATTCGCCCGATTTCAAAAATTAGATGCAAAGCGTGCGTCGCAAGCCATGCCCAGAGTGACGCTTAAAGAAATGGCGGAGTAATTTTAATCACGTCGTCCGAACCTTAACAGCACGTTTCACGTGGATGCCCCTACTGCTCACTGCTGCAATAGCGTGTCGTTTTTCTTGCATTCGCTATGTACTTGCTCAGTCACCCCAAGTCCTTACTCAGACGCCCTCCAGTTACAGAAGAGAAAACTCGAACACCATCAATCTAATCCTTTCCCAAGTTGAGTATGCTCCTGCCATTTGGGAATTAGATCATGGCTCTATCATATGCAACATTGAATCCATAAAAAGCGTGTGTTCACTTGTGTGTTGTCATATATGGGGTCATTGCATTATGACAGCATTATAAAATTGGGTTCATTTAAACTCTATCACCCATCGCCCCACATTCTCTTGTAAAACTCTCATAAATTGTATCGTCATACATTTCACACAGGTCATTTTTTAATCACAGCTAACCATCTTTCCGCTGCTGTGATCAATATTACAAAGTAAAGCGAATAAGCTGCCATGCATTTTATATCACACAATTATTCAAGGCAGATATTGTTGCCGATATTGTGACATAACTTCATTCAACAAAATGTTTCAATGTTCCTGTTCAGCGTTCAGTTTGCTTTGACAGATTCGGGTATTTATTTATTATACATGTATTGCCGCGGTGTTTTGAAGCGTATTTAGTATGATCATTTTTGTTATGTTTGAGCTGCTCTCTTCAAAGTACCTGGAGAATTATGACAAAATAAATAAATAAATAAATTATTGCTCCTCTTAGCGGCCGTCCGCGCTGGTCACCTCTGAAAGCAGCCGTGACTCAAAAGAGGGCTTGCAACCCGCACAGCGCGCGGAAGAAGCGATGAAGAGAAGGCGCAACGACTGAACAACCGATTTGTATGTCTCGTTAATAAATTCAGTTTGATTTAAATTCCCAACACTATGTAGCCTTGATTTTCTAAAGTTCAGAAGTGGGAATACCCCTGAAATTCATCGGATCAGTGGAGCGCCGCAGTAACCATTGTACGCCACTAAAACGAACGTTTTTCGAGTGCAGTGGTCGGCAAATCTGTTTAGGATACGTCGTGGAAAGCAGTGAAGCCCCTTGAGTCTTTCACACCTGGCCATGGCCGGAAACTGGGACGAAGTTATACAAACTTCGGCAGCTCACACGAGGCAGCTGGCAAACATTGAACTCATGACGATGGAACCGGGTTTCGCATCGGTGACTACAATGCCGGACTTGACGGCGTTCATTCTCACCTTCTCTGGATCGTCGTCGACACCTCGAGAGAAAGCGCATAGGATAGGATTTCGCACGTAAGCATGGTGGCGACGAAGGCTGGATGAGGCGAGAAAATCCCTATCGCCGTGACTCCATCGAAAGTAAGCGGGACGGCTCTCAAGTGGCATTGGGCGAGTAGAAAGAGGCTGCAGACTTGGTCGGAAACGTCTGAGGAGCTATAGAAAGCTTTTACCGATGACCACAACAAACCTTTTGTGCTTTATAACCGAATTCGACCGAGAACGCAGCGCCCTAGTGAGGCCGTTGCGGACCACTTCTTCGACAAGACGTACCTCTGCTGAAAATGTGACGTCACGGAAAGAACTCCCCAGCGGCAAAACCAAGTCATCTCGAGCGTTCACAACAATAACAACGCAGCAATCCTGCCTCGATCCGGCGTCTATGGCTGCGAGACAGCTGGATCGAACGCTGGGGTGAGACTGACCCCGGCTCGCCATGTGGAGCACCTTTTGTACAGCCGTGGGTTTCTGATATTTTCGGCGTAGACCTTTCGACGTGTAGAAGATTCGTCACTCAATAAGACGACCATGTTCTCGAACTTACGAGAACGCCAAGTTGAAAGAATAAAAAAAAAAGAGGATTACGCTTCCTGGAGTCGAAACTGGTACCTCCGCACGACAGTCGAGCGCGGTAACCACTCGGCCACGCACGCGCTCGCTCGGTGACGCTCGTGGCATTATATCATCCATCCAAGTGGAGAAAAGGTGGCGCCGTGACTTAACAAAATTTCAAACTCTTGTTATTATATTCGGTTTGTTTAAAGTTCACACCACTATGCGGCCCAGATCCTCTAACTTTCTAAATAAAAAGTAGGCGGATGTCAAGCTTAAAATAAACGTTTAAACGTTTAATGAGTCGATCTTGTGCCTGCCACAAAAAAAAAAAAAAAAACCGAACAGTACATGCTGTTTCGCAGACGGAAGGAAGAATGATTCAAGGCAGCTTGCTACAACTTCTCTTGAGAACGCTCTTTGTTCAGGATATCTTTACGTCAGAACGCAAGATTGCGAACGATAATAAAATAAACATTTCCAGAAGGGAAACAAACGGCAGGGAAAAGCGCCAGACATGCGGGGTTGGAACCCGGTGCCTCCGTACGAGAGCCGCGTGTGATGCCAACTCGAAAACTCATGAGTCAATATAATACACGTCCATCGAACAATTATTATAGATATTTCAAGGTCATTTGTAAGTCGGAAGTATTGAAGTGAAGAGATCTGGTGTTATACAAACGCATCTTACGTAACAACGTATTTACCGAAAATGTCTGGAACAGACAAGCTGCAGAGTAACAAAAAAAACTATTTTATGTCTTTCTTTTTGTATACTGGGAATAACCAGTGAGATCTGTGATCTACATTTTTATCCATATAACCTACACGTCGAAGCGCTTTATTAAAATGTTCACATTTGTTTCTTTGTATTTGCACGGTCCCCTTACTAACAATTGCTGCATTAATATATCTCGATATGAACCAACGACGGTGTTGGTTTTGTCTAAAGATATAGTGACCTGCTAATTACTATATAATTAGTATGTTATACTCCATAAACAGCTCAATATCTGACTACTACTGTTGGTGAAACATATTTTATATGTCCCGACTTTAATTGAACAAACCATGTCAGTTTCATACCGCCTAATAAATGATGGTTAATTTCACATGTCTTAACGCAGTCGGTTACGAGCTTGTCTTTATCACTTTTGATGCGTGAAGTGATTTTATAAATATATATTTTATTCAAACTCACCTCGCATTGTCCTTTATAAATGCCGTAAAAATACAATGGTAGCTCCCAAGGACGTCTTTCCATCTTGCAGACGTATGTGCAGTTTTTAACTACTCCCTGAAAAGAAAATACCATTTAAAACCTTTAACAGGATAGCCTGAGTTTTTTTTTTCTTTTTCTTTTATTAAGTATGATAATGTGCGTTTATTCAAAATGTCAACTGCCAGTGCCTAGATTGTTGCGTCTCCATTTTTAAAAATAAAATTGGTTGATTTTCATTAAAAGATTCCGCCCATCAAATTAGGCTGACTTCTAATGAGTCTAATTGGAGAAATAGTAGCGCGATCGTTTTGTAAAGCATTTTCAGGGATTTGTAGATATCTTAGTCGTCTGATAAAATGTCCTTATTGATTAGACAGCTTAAGCAAAAGTCATAGTTTATTTAAAATCACGGTAATTGAATAAGCGTTAGACCAAGAAAGCAGATTATGAAAAAAGTAATTTTATTCACAATAAGTTACAAATAGAAACAAACAACAAGCTGACTGTAATCAGAAGGAAATTGTTGGAATGTTTGTTTCAGTTTCTATCTTCCTGGCTATAACACGCAAAATAAGATTAGTTTACAAAACCAAAATAATATGGGTTGCAAATCAAGATATTTTATGCTTCAAACAACATCTGCAAGCTGCATTTTTGTTATAAATTCTTGTACATTATTTTCTTTTAAGCGTATACAAGTCAAACATTCTAAGGTTCTCTCTCATTTGGAGTTGCTCTTAATATAGTTATCAAAGGAAACAGAAGTATCTGTGTGCCAATGGAGGAAACAGAGTTGTGTTCGGTCGTTGGCACTGTTAACTTTCATGCCGTCACAATGCGGCGGGGGAAAGTTTCTATATCGGGGCGAATGCAGTTTCAAATGGTAAACTTCGCTTTAAAAAAAAGAAGAAAACTAGTATTTTTTTTTCTAAGATTAGGGTATTTTAAATTTCGGCCTGCGGGCCGAATTCGGCCCGCAGAGTTCTCCCGACCGGTTCGTAGCAGTCAGCGGTCCTTCCAAGGAGGCTCGACCCGCGGCCCGGTTCCAGCAGGCCCACTGCTACCGGCCCAAAAGCCCGTTTAAGGAAACGGCGCCTCAATGCGCACGAACAGTGTACACAAGTATACGGAAATAAAAAACTACTCATAGTAAGGCGTGTCCTCTTGTCATATTATTCCTCGGACATAGTCCTCACCATACATCACCATTCTTAGTCCCATGTTTTTTTATTTGTGTAACTATGCATGCTAAATTTTATTTGCGTCCATGTAAGGGTGTATTGTTAAGCTTAACAGATTTGTTTAAAAAAAGCCGGGAAGGGTACACTTGCGCGGTTTGTACAGGTGAGGTATACGGTAAGAGGAACATAGTACAGGGGGCTAATCGTAACGATCAGTGGGTTGATTAATTACATTTTGTAAATTAACTTTTACAGCGAAGCTGTTTATGGCTAGGGTTCCGTGGATTTTTCGTGTGCGTGACCAAAACTTTTACGCTCGTACCACCACACGTGCCGCACGTGCACGCCTTCCCCGTATAAATATATTCGATGTAAATAACCACAATAAAGCGTTGACGAAAGCGCGTGCATATTCCATTTGTTTTAGCCTTTTGCACTAGAATAGTTACTGCTGCAGACGCCGGCGCGTGTGGCCCGTGGAACACCATTTCCTGCATTCTCCTTCATGCTTAGGTAATTTAGCAACAGGTCTATTCAGTAGATTAGTTACCAATACGCACCATTGTTGAGATCAGTAAACTCTCAAGTAGATAATAAAGATTTCTCAAAGATTTGCCGCCGTGCGACCCGCGTCGGACATGTCTACGCTCGTACAGCCCTCTATTTGTCGTCGTTCCCAGCGCTTGCGCGCCTAGTTTCCTTTCGTTCCGCTCTCCCGGGGTGGCAGCCCGTCGCGCGTGTCTACTTTCCGCCGGGTAGCGGTCACGTTGCGCGTGTCTAGTTTCTCCGGCTCCTCGTGGCGGGTTTGTATCGTGTGCTAAACAGATCTGCTGGTCATCACTTTCACAGAGTAGAATGGCTCATGTACGTGGAATGTACGTTACAAAATACGTTTCACACTATATACGGTGACGACGCAACTGAGGTAAAAGCAATCATATGTTCAAAATGTCTCGAACATTTTAGAACAAGCCCTTGCAGCCTACCTTTGAGAGAAACACTGAGCTGCAATCACAACACTTGTTTTTCTAACCCAAAGTGATGTAGGCGAAGGAGCGACCAAATCGTTCACTCTAATCTGTACGCGCCTTCGTACTCAGATTGCAAAGCTGGCCTAAAATAGCGCGTCCCCAAGGGACGCATTCCTTATACGGGGATAAACTATACTTCGTTTCAGCTTAAGTCCAGACGCAGCCGATGCTAGCACCGCCTGGCTGTCGAAGTTCCTTCTTGACAAAATGATGGCAAGCTTAATTTTTAAATAAGTATCACCCTTGCTGATAGATGATTTTTTGTTGCATAAAAGAAGGTGGTATTGGATGATCTATTCGACATGGCAGCTATTACTTAATTGTTCGCTTTCTGCCGATCTGCGTGCGCAATCGTTAAAGGTCCGCCACGCGGCTCTGTGTATTTTCCTTTTGTCCAGCCCACAGGCGCATAAAACTGCTGTTCATCACATAAAAGAGGCAATGACAAACTTTTACATGTTTGAGAAATCATATGTGTTCGGAACACTAGGTATTTAAAGCAATTTCAAAATAAAATGCTTGGCTTAAGGCTCTCCCATATCACTGATACACGTGCCTATTGAGGATTAAAACGCTTGAATATTTGCAGAGCATCTTTAAAACAGTTTGGGGGTGCATTTAATTATGCTGTACATATTTTAGGAGATCGTCCCTTCATTTATACTGTAAAATAATTAGTCAGTAATTAAATATATTATCATTCTCATCAATAAATGCTACTGTATGGAGTTCCCATAACCGCTTGAAGCCAACACGAGAGGACGATACTAAAAAATATGCCAACTCTTGACCCGATCTCCGGAAACGTGCTATTTCGTTTGCTGTTTCGCAATGGGAAAAACCGAGTCAGGGCTATTCCAAAAAGGATTCTGTGCTCACATAATAAATTTAAGGGCAAATGCCCGAAATGAGCAAAAAGAGAAAGATAATAAATTATATTCTGCAAAATAATCGGATACAGACTGCCTTACTGCGAACAAATACGTAAAGATGCATGCACTGATATTTCTAATTAAACATAAATAGCTCAAAAGACATTTATGAGATGTTACATTTGAGCATCGGCTTGCATAAGTTCGAAAGTTTGCGAAATACTGTCTCCGGAACGCTAATGTTGTATTCGGTTTAACTTGCATTTGTGTGGGGCATTCATTTTACAACTCTGCGCTTTATCAGTATTGCGCTGTAGCATTTTATCGGGTTGCCGTATTTCATCCCGTAGCTGCTATATTTGCATACAGCACAACTTTACAATTTGGACATCAACTTTTCCCAGCGTTGCTAACATCGCCTTTCTCAAAGAAACTGAACTGTTTAAGATGGTTTACACGTGACGTCATTGCACTATATGCTGGTGGTTATTGCGATTCGATCTGGCTGAGTAAATAAAATCTGTTGGTGCAAAATGCACGCTGCAGACAGTACGTGTTCAGCAGCAAGGCCGCCACCTTAGCAGCTGGTCAGTGCATGTCGTTTATGTTAGATACACGATTTGTTTTTGCTTGGTGCAGTGTCGTGAGGAACGGTGCGAGCGTCTGACACCCTAAAAACGCGCTTTTAGGCAAAAGTGCTATTGCTAGCAAAGTAGTTTTGAGGGCCACGCTCTCCTGTCCATGTAATACATGCTGGGGCGAAGTACCTTTCCAACATTTGTTTTTCAAAACTACCCCCTCCTCCTTTTTCTTTTTCCGTTGCTCCTCCAGAGAATAATTTTTTAATCCTGGGGAACTCTTGAGCCTCCTCCGTTGTGGGTGTTAGTTCGAGAGTTATATATGTGTCACCTGTTAAGAGTAATCTTAGATTGCTCTTGTTTTGCACCCAAAAACTGGGAAGTTTAAATAAAACACGGAGATGATGGAAGCTTGGAAAAGAACGCGAGGACGACACTCCTGTCAGACTTTAAAGCGGCTGTCAACGTTCGGCTCTCCCTCTGAGGTCACCCCTATCTTTCAGGTGTCCCTCCCGTACACGCTTGTAGTTTTACGTAGCATCCGATGCATAAATCACAATTTGTCCTTCCAACGCTTCTACAGTAAAATACCGAGAAATGCCGCACCCCCGAAAGATAGCCCCCCTCCCTATTTTTGGCTTGATTTGCTATATTGTGTAAACACTAAAGACAGCCAACTCCTAGTAATAGTACGGTTGGGATCAATGATGGCCTCGGTGTAAATGCGGCTAGTTCGCTATGGCAGGATATAAGCGAAAGTTACAGACTGGAAAGTACAGCAATCTTTGATTCGTTGCTTGGAAGGAACAAGCTTGGAAGGAACAGAACCTAAAAATAGTAATTTTTGAAAATTGTTCTTGATTGTAGACCGAAAGTTAGCCCACTCCATATTTTCAACCGATTTGCTATTGGTGTAAGTTGGGCTATCTTTTGGGATTTTACGATAATCCCAGAGGCAACTTTCTGAAGTAGTTCAGCAACAACGAAACCGTGGTTGGGGGCCTCGGTGATGGGTACATCTCAATTGATCGTGCAAAACATTTTGAGCTTTCAATAAATACAGCTATTCCTGGATTTGATAACCTGCAAGAGACACATTATTTTCCCCTCCCACACAATGGCCGAAGCAAAAAAAAAAAAGAATAAATAAAGGAAGGAAACAGTTTTTTGCTCCTCAACTCGCAATTAAAACAAGCGGCCACAAAATCTGACGCTAATTCCCCCCCTATACCGTCAGTGGTCATCATAGTCACGCGCCTGGGATGGCAAAACATAGAGCATGGGCTGAGCTTCAGACATTGTTAGAGTTTGGATGATCTCATCTCTAATTGAACACGAGTCATTACTCAAATGTTTGAAGATGCTGATCTCTTGAGCCACAACACTGAACCCGGGATCATGACAATCGAGTACGTCACAGCGTGAATTTGTGATGTCACGTGACGTGGCGGTGTCAACAACGCTAATGAATATAAGGACGTTCTTAATTTTTAATCGACTTGACGCAATGATCGAGTCACGTGAACACGTGAGGGTGACGTGACATCACTTGGCAGCATGTCCCGACACCGTGACGTCACGTGACACGTGAATATACTGATTAATCATCGTGTCAATACAAAAGCGCCACGAAATCCAACAATTTCTGATACCTTGCAATTTTGTATATGACGATGTGATCAGTACATCAATATACAGCTGCCAATTGTTGATTCGCAAATATTCAGTTTGTGATACTAATAAAAAAAATGGCCATGAACCGTTTTAAACCGGTTACCGATATATACTTTTTTTCGGTCCATTTCTTCCGGTTCAGTTCTAACTTGGCGGCGAAGTGTTTTGTTCGGTTCTGTACCGGTTCGCCCAAAAAGCACGGTTCGGTTCCGGTCTTTGGTTCGGTTCCGATTCGACACTGGCCCCGGCCTTGTGCCTGTTGCACGAGTCCTTCAGCGCACTACTACGCTTCCCACACGCTCTAAGTGTTTCTACAAATTATATTTTAGTGGTTTTCGATGACGCTCAGTAAGTTTCTGTTTGGAACAATATGCCTATTCTCACACTAATTAACAAATTTTAGTTAATTATTTGGCTTATCGTGACGATTAGCCCTCTATTTTGTGTCCCCTTGGTCGTATAACGCATTTTTACAACCCGCATTAGTGTGGCTTTCACGGCTTTTTTTATTTTCACAAATATGTTAGGATTAAAATAAACACCCTGTATGCTGTGCTTGGTGACCTGTGTTTTATTTATTGCAGGTTGTTAACATCAATTTCATTCTCATTGCTCTTCTGCCCTATAGGAACATGCCGAAGTTTCTATGCTCGATCAGATTTCTCATTCGTAATTATTGTGTAATGTCATAACTAGCTGCATATTTGATTTTACAATAAAGTATATGCAATCCTCCGCCTTATATTCTTATTTTTTTACAGTTTACTATATATGTCAAGTTTGTGATTAGATGCTTATCTAGTATTTTTCATTTAGTTCTTCCTTATTTACGTTTACTTATTTATTCTCGGCCCTCGAGACAGCAACAGATCCCTGACCCGCCCGCCAAGCCAAAACGTTTGGAGACCCCTCTTCTAGACTAATTTGTAGAGGATTCCTAGGCTGCAGATAAAACTGACAAAAAAAAATTCCGCCTAGCGAACTTATACGAAAGGAGGACATTTTTAATATTTTAATATAGTGACAGTTTTTTTCGCACTTACAAGGGTCGTTATATCATCGCATTGATGATATTCGCCATCCCACTGGTGGGGTAGACTCCCTCCAGGGCCTGAAATCATAAAGTTCAAATGTAGAATGAGCATGTCATTCTGAAGTTCTACGATATTTGGTAATAGAAACAGAACTCTCTCGAAAGACCGCAAGCCATATATGTTCGCGTTGAATGAAACGTTGTGAGATACCTTTGCTTTTGCTTAGTAAGAACGATGTTTCTATCACTGTAATAGAGAAAGTTGTTTTCTCCGTTTACCCTTTGCAAGATCAATTCTTTGACTCATAGAATAAATTATATCGGCAGAGGCGAACTAAGATAAGACTAAAACCGCACCTTCCGAGAAAAGGAATTGATATATTAGTGATGCAAACATGTTTATATATTAAGTACATACTAAACTACCGTATAATCCGAGAGCGATTATACACGTCTAGGTGCTGTCGTGTGCATTCAATAATGTAACTTTTGTTATGTTGTTGCTTAGCGGCACAACAATCCCTGTCGCGGAGCTATGAGACATAGAGCCAAAATTGAACTTCATAGTATTACTTTTTGCTAAGTAAAAAACCGGTATTTCTAATAGAAGGCACGCATAAATTGACTGTTCTAGGGCGTACCTAGTTACTACATATATGTTTAAAGTAACTTCCGGAATATGTGCAGCTGGTTCAAAGCCAGAATTGAGCAGTTTAAGTGTCTGATGTGAGGTGTCTTCACTGAAAACAAAACAATTGTAGATTTAGTTTAAGTGGATATCAGTTAACAGCTATGGATGTATCTCAATTTTGAACACCCTCCCGGCGCGCTCAGAAATTGTGCTTCTGCCGGGAGGAAATAGAGATACATTTCAGGGTGAGAGCATTGACAACGAGACAAATTTAGTACAATGGTCGCGTTACCTTCAGTGTGGAGGGTCTTTAGCTTAGCTGTTCGATGCGTGGAACCAATGTGGAGCAGTGGTTTGGTTTGGCGAATGTCAAAACATTTGGGTCACGCAAGGTTGCACGGACTTTATTCGGGCAACTATCTCTTAAGGCATCCATATTTATTTCACTGTTCCCTGCTTGCGCTCGCAGAAATGCACATTTATAAATACGTCTGTTATTAGGCTTTGGTGTCTTTATCTGGCTATTTTCATTTATTTTGCGTTGACAGTGACGTAAACAATACATTAGTTCCTAAAACATAAACGAAGTTCAAGTTTTGTTTGAAGATTTACCGGCCGATGAAAACCGTGCTTTTCCTAAATCTGTTTTTTATAGTACAAGCATATTTGGCAAACACTTGCAGTTGCTTCGGCGTATGCGACATTTGTTTGTATATTCTATCCATGGCGTCGAAAGCTCGGTTTGCCCGATAGCATTTTCTACGGTGTGCGAAAGCAGGCCAAACACCGCGTGTGGCAACTCGTCCTCATCCTAAATCGCTGAAAAGTTGTGGATGGAGAATGTGCCATCGCCTAGTACATCGTATGTGGTATAAGTAAATCACACAAAAGTCCGCTTATTATCATTTGCTCTGAGATTCACCTGCTTCTAAAGCAATTTATTTTAAGCACGCTGTATATACCTTGCTCTACGTAGACCGTGTTTGAAAGGTGGTGTATATTTAATTATGAAGCTGTTCATGAGCGACAAACTGGAATGTTTCAAATTAAATTATGGTTTTTACTGTTCTTCGATATTTATTTTGAGGCTTGAGAATGAGATTATATAAAGTGCATATTATCATGGAAAGAATTAATAGGCAACTTTAGTAAGCGAACAACTAATATTTCTCCGGAACTTTACTTCAGAGCCGCATCGATACGACTGTGCTTGTGAAAATATTAAATATAACCAGTGCGGCAAAAAAAAAAAACTCTTTTCAAATTTACTAATTAAGCCCGCTCCTCTAACGCGTAATATTATTTATCGCATTTTACGTTTTTACATTATACCGTCATGTCTCGCTTATCTGAACCCCGTTATTATGTATACCCCGCTCTATGGACACAATTTCTGTGGACAAACTGGGGAAATACATGCATTTTTGTCTTGTCATAATGGACAACGTGCATTATGGACGATGTCTTGGGGGGAACGGAGGAGTCCATATTAACGCGACATCACTGTATAGGCAATATCGCCTTTTGATAATAGGGCTCGGGGAATAAATAATGACGTGATTCGCAAATTTACATTATAGCCAGAAACGCACTAAGAACTTGAGCCGATCACACCTAAGAAGTATACATACTCTGAATTTAAACCAATCTAAAAAATCTTGATCTTTGAATTCTATGTGATATAGATTCATAAAATAAAATACACATGCGTACTGATCCTTTTGGTGTTTCAGTGAACTAAAACGTTAGAGTTTAAAGGCGGAGAATGATTGTTTTTTTTTTTTTGGTAAACGTTAACGCAAGTAACGAAGAACTGCGTATACAACCACACTTAGCGAATATGTTGAATTGATATAGAGCAGTTTTTTTGCTTTTGTTTTATCGTCATACCTAAACAAGTTATTTTGCTGATAGGTGCTGCTACAGTTCCTGTGAGGAAGCCTTCTTTCCAAGAATCATACAATAAGTTTTTCGTTTTGTATAAAACCAAGGTAGAAACGTTCAACTGTGTAGGTCGTTTATCTAAAAAGTGACGTGTACACTTCTAAACACCTTCGAGAAGATTCACTTCTTGCATGATTACTGTGCATATAGGTATATATGCGCTATATCGGCATATCTATATTTCCTCTGTGTATTTAACTAGATTATATGTCTATAATGAGGATAAACATTAGTTAATGTCATGTTTAGTGACTTGGTCTTGAAACATTTTATTTCTTGATAATTCCACGACTTCTAACACACAAAAAAACTAACACTCAGGAATTTATCGTCAGTAGGAGAAAGATGTTTAATTTAAATTGACGTTACCTCTGTTTTCTGGTACGCACACGCCATTTTTGCAGTGTCCAAGGTATTGCAGTGTCTCATCTGCGCGATTCACCTGCATATAAATCTTCGTTTTATCTTCTGCCTATGCTTAACGATGTATCTTAAACTCCGCCGTTCATGTTGATATTTTGTAATCTGTGGAGGCATCAGTCTTTGATTTGCCCAGCTATTATTGTAACCGAGGGCCCGCGAAAAGCATATACTATTTTTTGCAAGAGAACATTCCACACGTCGTCACTCAAGGACTTGGTGAGGCGACAAGCATGCAAAATAATTCAGAAGCACCACCTACATTATCTGCGAACGGAAACGTATGCTCAACTAACACGTAGAAACGAGAATGCATTAAAACCTGCACTTCAATTGGGTAAGTTCTTCGTGGAATAGCCTACGCTTCCACTACTCGATCGTTTTTGCTTTCTTTACATCGTGAGCAATTGAATAGCAAAGAAGTAGTAGTCATATTGAAGCAACGCCACTGGAGGTGGACGAAGTGAGAAACTGGACGGAAGGAACGCTAACAACTGACTGGATTTATTATAATTCGTACAAACTCCCCAGTTATCCATCTTGAGAAGCGGTATTTTTGAAAGATTTTATAAGGAGTCTAGCCTGCAGGTAATTATTCTGTCGCTTAGCAGTTCTTAAACAGCAAGTCAGGGCGCAAACGAACTGGTGGAGATTACTTACTAGAGTCAACCTCATGACTGCAGGAGCAATAACGACAGGTACACATAAAGTCGCTACAATAGACTGTGTTTGTGTCATTATTTCTTCCTGCAGTGTTGGGGTTGAGGTATGTCTAGTACTCATTGTTGGTGCCAGTAATGTTCACCAGTAACATTGTGCAAGCCTAGTTTTACGTGAACTTATTTTGATGATAATATTTATGTAGCTATATTCTTTAAATATAAATGTTTTGCTGCATGTTGTATTTATTAATTTCAGATGGTTCACCCTTTTAAAACATGCCCGAAAATAAATGGAATGTAGATTTTTAAGTAGAAATAGTGCTTAGTTTAGCACTTTCCACCACAACAGTATATCGCATGCAGATATGATCTAAGAGCGACATTACTACTTGCTTGATAATATTTGCTAAAACATTGTGAGACCATGAAATTCAACGATTTAAAATAGAATAATATAATAAATAAGTCTTAAAATATTATCAATAATATTTCTGCACTTAAAAGCTTATTGTTGTGTTGTAACTCAAGAAACGGCAAGAAAAATATTATTCAGAAATTCTTGTTTGGTTTTTACAAACGCTCCATTTGAGACAAAGGATTGGAGTAGTTTTAGTTTGATAGCTATGTATAATAAGCAAGGAAAATTTCCTCTCTATTTTGTTTCTCCATGCAAATATTTCAGAACTAAGATTTTATGACAATCCGTCAAAACAAGCAGTTGTGGAGTAAAGTTGCCAGAAACAAGTGTTTTTCTAATACATTTGTATCAGAAGTCTTGTATCGGTAAGTCGGTTCATACTTTATAATAATTAGGGAAATTTTTGTCTGTGCCATTTTCGTTATTCACTAGAGCACGTGCTACTTGATGTCATTAACACAGTTGATTCCTTTGTTTATATAACATTAGAAGAAAGCAACACCCAACCGCTTATGTCAGAAGCAAGTGCCGAAAATTCGGCAGACACTTAAGAGTGCTCACGTGAGGGAATGCGAAAGCATGACGCACGCACCATGATCCGTGGCACTAGTGCGCAGTGCAGGCAAAGGCAACGCCAGGCGAAGAGAGAAAAAGCGACCACTAAGAAGGCGGGATGGGAGAGGAGGGCAATGAAGGGCGAGGGGAGAAAGGAAGAGCACTGGAAACGTTAAAGAGGAAAGGAGGTGTCTCTATTCTCCCCCAGCCCTCCTAGTGCTTTCTCTTTTTCCCCTCGCCTGGCCTTGCCTTCGCCTGTACTGCACGCAATTAGTGACACGTAGTATAGGCACAGTTTTAGTCAGTGGGAACCTTCGAACAACCGTGGCGTCGGGGAAACGTTCTCGTCTCGCACCCTGGAGGCCCAGGTTCAATTCCCACTCAGACCGACATGTACGACATATCCTTTTCTTATTTTCAAAACCATTATTTTATTTTGTTTACAATAACCTAACTGGGAAATGTTTTGCTGCCAGTGGGAGTTTACGTGCCGTTTCGCTGCTACAGAAAACGTTCAGCAAATGGGAGTTTAGTTGCCGGCTTCACCGGAGTCGCTGAATGATACAGTTAATACTTTCGCATTAAAATGTCCTGGATATTGGCCCTAACTTTTTCCGTATAAACCTGACATATTTTTACCGTGCGATTGTGGACATATGCGCGATTTGTTTTTATAATCATGTACACTACTTTTCTAGCCGGGACACCCACGTTTGAATTCACAGGAATGCAGAAAATAATTAAACGCTCCTAAATAACTTTCCCGACTACGAAAATTAATTGGAATGGTGGTGGCGACCCCGTCAGGTAGCAATGCGTCTCGATCCTGCCTCCTGCATGGTAATGCCGCTGATAATCAAAATAAGAAATGAATAAATAAATATAAAGAGGTTCTCGAAAAAAAATATATGTTACAGGGAGGGGCGAAACTTTGGATTGAGATTGTTTTATGCAGACGCGCCTCGGTGATAGTTTTGGAGCGCATCATTAGTTTTGGGAAATCTAATATATGACACAATTAAGGGTTACTGAATATTGTAATGTAGCCCGTAGACTGGACCTGATCACATAAATAAATGACAGGAAGCCAACATAAAATCGTGACTGCACGTTGGTCATATACCCCTAGTTAAGCCTACTTAGTTTGATAAGGAATAATCGTTAACCAGATTATGTTTTTAAGGATTGTTGTTTGGTTATATCTCTCAATCAAGCTATTATCATATATTTATTTTTTTTACTTATTAGAAGTATGATACACCCGGAATTTAATTAGCTAATTATTTTGCCATCTGAATTGCGGTATAACGCACAGCAAACCATAAACTGAAAAAGTTATGCATCACATTCACGCACTAATTTTATCACAAAACGTCGATCACAAAGCGAGAAAACGTTTGGTAGATTATATAAAGCAAGATATTTCAACTGTTCAAACAATAAAGTATGTTCATGCTTGCTCGAATTTTGATTCGACTAGTTTTTATCCATCAACATAAAAAAAAAAGTTTTTGTGAATCGGTTGATAGAGATATTGTTTAAACTTTCCTACCAGCGCCTTAGCTTTTTAGCCTTAAAATTATTCGAGGTCTACGACGAAATTCATATGACATAAGTGCGACGTCTAAATATTTCGGTAAGGAACGTCCCACGGTCCCAGCCCTCCAACTTGCACTATAGAAGCCGATTATTGATGTCTACGGCATCGATGTAGTCACAGTCATTACACGAGCGTTAGAAGGGTAATGGAGTTTAGCCAATCTTTCGATAAAAGTATTAGTTTGCCTAGGGATTTCTTGCATCCCGTAGTTTTCTATCGTATTATTTGGCCTGCATCAATCGATCTGCGCTCTTTGCATTATCCATAACAGTACTTTAAGCAGCCTTTTTGGGAGTACAATGAACGCAACAATTAATTGGAAATCGTGTATTGCAAAAAATAGGGAGAGTAATATAGTTTTTTGTGTCTATTATTAAACTATAACTGTTTTAATAGGACAAAGCGCTTATATAAACACCGCTTGAAGCTTAATGATATGATTATAAATAATAAAACCTATTATGAAATGTTTATGGGAGAATGAATTTGATACCGAGAGAAGTACTGGTACTAGTAACCAAAGGGTTCTACAGCAGCGGTGCCGAACTCTAATCAGAAATTCAAGCCTAGTAGCACAATCCCAGAACTCCAGAGCTCTGTTCGTGACACATGGGCTACACTACCACGGGCCGGGTTGACAAAACGTCCGTTATGCTTGTAATGATACCCGTATAAGACAGAGTTTATGAGTGTTAATTAGAAGGGACTCTCGAAACCAACTACAATATCCTCATCCAGACCCATCCGCGCCGCCATGTAAAAGAAGTTATAACCTGCTAGGTGCGGGGTCCCGATAGCCGAGGTTTGGCAGGCATAGAGAGTGCCCCACAACATATCCGAACCCCTTCGGGGCCGCCGGTCAACTCCTCTTTTCTAAACGCAAGCAAACGCGAAACACCATCGCCCGGCAGTCGTTATCGTTTGGTTCAAACAATCCTTCTCAAATCTGGGTTACGGCATGGCACTCAAAAAAGGAGCGAACACTAAAAATGACTCCGGATCTTTTACGCTTCGCGAAGAGGTGGATCCTCAGGACAAGAACACGAGCCTTACCACCCGCGATTTTTATGCGGCCGTCGGGGGAATTGTGACTAAAGGAATCCCTACAATATACACCGCAAATATCTATGGGAAAAATTAAGGATTGTCAGTAGCGTTCATAAAAACGAATGCGTTAAATTGTCAGGAACAAAAAAGTAACCAAAATGAAAAACCTTGGTGTTGGTTTTACGTAATATGAATCTGTTTTATTACTTATGCAAAGTTAGGTTTCTAAAATTATTAAGAAATGCCAATCACAAATGACGAAAAGCAGGAACTTTCAATATGACTCGAATTCGAATGTTTTACTTACAAAGCAAAATGTTCCTGTTTCGTAATCAACAACCTCTTGCACACCATTATTAAGGCATGGGAACTTGCAACTTGGAGCATATCCTTCCTAATGCACATAAAACACACATTTCTGATTAAATATATGTTTATATAAAATATTAGTGCATAGAAGTTAAAAAAAGAAAAAAAACACACACACACACATACACAAGTTAGTTTTTAAAAATCGTGATGATTGTTGTTTTTTTACGCTGCAGATCCATAGGAATCAGAAAGTGATTCAGAATATGACCGTACACACGGCCTTTCACTTGTAAAAAAAATCTTTTTTTTAATAAGAGGTTTCATGAATCAAAAATAGTTATAAATTAAAGGAGAAGTAATTCTATCAGTGTGAGGTAAGACTTCCAAAAGCGAATTATCTAATATAGGCGAACTTTTTAACAGTGTTTGTATATAGATTTAGTATTACATTTCAATCTAGATATATAAAATAAATTTTAATTGAGTTTGTTCATTGCAAGTGTGTGATTGTTTTTCGTCATCAAAATATGCAATTGCTGTTAGAATTAAACCAACTATATATTCTGGTCTGCACTGTAATCTGGCAAATTCAAGCCTTCGTGGAGGTGACAGATCCCTAAATTAAAACCAAATGAGTGATGCAAGATACCCTTGGAATTGACATCTGCCTCCGGCGCGGCAGTGCGCAGCGAGTCAGCGGGACATGGTCTGCTGTTGTGCGTCACGCTTATCGTCGAAAAGTCGCTCCACACAATGTTGTCAGCTCGGACGTAGAGCTTTCGGCGCCTTTTCCCTCTCATTTTTTGTACGGCGAAGACTTCAGATAGTCTACCAACCAAAATTTACTATTGAATAGCAGGTAGCAGATTTTATATTTTGGAATTTTAAAACTGCAATGGCAAACCTTAGGGCGGGTACTACAACGTCGTGAGATGCGCTTGGGTTTGGGAGAATAGATAAGGGGGGAAAGGTTAGATGTTTGATGACGCTAATTTGGTTGAAAACTTTGTGGCACAGAGGCGATAACGTCGTGTTGATAATACCTGCTTCGCACGGTGTTCCACGAAGTCTATTTTGGAACACATAGTTATACCTTACTCACAAAATATGCTTTATGAGGATAAATGGTATGTGCCCATAGAATGTTTTTTTGTAAAGTAAGTATTTGTAAGGTCTCATAATAGACTTACAGCAGGGTAACTGTTGGAGGTGCAAACTCTAGGATCATTATAATTGCACATTACGTCCCCTGTTGAAAAAAATTAGGAATATTAGTTTTTACAGATTATTAACGGAAACAAGTCAAGCACTGAACTTGGCGATATGCCTGCTTACCAAATAAGCCAAAAAAGAGATAAAAAAGCGCCTTAGCCATCATTTCGTTTCTTCTGTAATAACCAGCTTCGAAACCGAACAATATTGAATGGAGGATACTCGCTAACTTGTTGGCCACCTATAATCAAAGTAGCTTTGCCTGCTGGAAACGCAAATCCTCGGTATTTATATGCAAACGGTGGTTGGCGTCCTTAAAACTCTAACAATATAATTGCGACACTGCCTGCTGCGTTCCATTCTGCTGTCTCTTGCGCAAAAAATGTCATCTCAATGAGTCGCCAAACCTTTGTATGGCATGTGCTCTCATGCGGGAACGATAAAATAAATAATTATAACAAGTTAGAAAAGTCCGATGAAATATCGCGGTGATTGTTCAGACGGAGAAAAAAAAAAACAGAGTGGGAGTGCGAGTATCATAAACATCTCTGTACAGAATAGAGAAAAATATCACGCACCTAAAGACACTGGCAATTGCCAAAATAAAGCTATAATTATATAAAACTGTATTTAATAATATTTATAATATAAAAATAAAATATAACAGAACGCGAGTATAGTCAAATCTATTGAGTCGAACTTAAAAAAAGAATTTTAATTTAGAAAATCAGAGTTGATTTTATTATAAATATAGGTTTCGTTGTTATTTCCTCTAATCGAAACACCAGAAGTCCCTTTTTGAAACTGATGATATTTATTTTCAACTTTATCCGAACGTTAACAAGATAAGATCATGTTGTTCCAAAGAAGTGTTATATAAGATCAGAAATATAATATTTCTGGGGACCATTTTGTTTTTGTAACAATATTCAACAATATTTACATTCCTATTTTAGCCAAGCTTCAAAGCGGAAGCAAACTATAATATATTTTGTTATATTTTAGTTTGTATAACTCTACTGTGTCATATGTGCGCGACATTTTTTTAATTGTAAAGTTATTTTCAAACTATGTAGAAATGATATAAATGAACTAAATTTATAAGGATATGTATCTCTTTTTCTGAAACCCTTCGAGAAAAAACATTTACGAGTGTAATTCAGTCACTTCCCGAAGTTTTTCTGGAATAATAATTCCGTTTTTTTTTTCAAACATTCTTTATAATTTTGCTGAAAGACTTGTGAAGCGATACACGATGCATCTTCAAAATATGGTGTAAGTAGCATGTTAAAATGTTTAAAAAGTGCCATCCACTCATAAAGAATAATGCAGGTAGAAAATAAAAATTAACTTGTTTAATATCATGATTTAATATAATAATAAATAAAATATACACCAACCAAATCCTAAAGGCGGAACCCTACGTTTCGAGACCGGCTCGGTCTCTTCTTCAGGGGTTGACTGCGGCTATGGCCGTTGAGAAGCAGTATTATGTTTTCTTTTTATATTTTATTTATTATTATTGTTGCTCCCCAACCAGAGAGATTTCTCTCAAATGTTCACCTTAAATGATTTAATATATACTGTAATTCATCATCCCCTGAAATTTGTGCCATAATATGCTTTCTCCGTCTCTTGGCGGGTTACGGCAGCGCTCCCATAGAAGCCCATGTATTTCACACGCAAATAGGGCCACGACAAAGAAATATTAGGCTTTGAACAGCATGCCATGTCTCTACTCAATTCCATATTATACAGCTATTATTGTGCCAAATTTTCAAAATGATGACGTGTAAACTGCAGGTTCCTCAGTCGAATAAACTTTGTTATGTATTGTCTCTTCGGATAATATCCACGTTAATCAAAATGTACAGTTTATTCTTCGGTATAAAAAAAATCTTTTTGATTGTATAAATTAAATACCCCCCCCCCCCCCGCCTCAATATTACGGCACAATCCGTAATATCTATGACGTGTATTACATAAAGAGAAGAATATATTTTGGAGGCCGCTCACACCAATATTTGAGAAAAAACGATATTCAAGCGAACACAATTAAAAAAAAAAAAAAACAAGATTTGGTTTTTGATTAAAGGAAACCACATGGATTGCTAATTTCCTAGGTACAATTGTTTTTTTTTTACATAATTTTTTTCTTGGGTTCTTGACACCAATTTGAGAAATAAGGCGGATTCATTCTCGTTTGGGGCGTTCACGATTATTGTCAGTATTCTGGTACTGACATAATAAAGCTAAAAAAACAAAAAGAACTGTTTGTAATACGATAATGTAAAACTATAAAAAGTTTTCATACTATCTTTACTCATTACTATTGCTATCTGATTATAAGGGTGACTTTTTATTGTAAGGAGTGGAAGCACAGAGGTATATAAACGATTTTTGAAAGGATTATTGTTCTTGCAAAATTAACATTCAGAAGTTAAAAGTAATATTTAGGCACGCACTAAACTCGTATATTAAAAATAATTATCCCAATCGCCCTGAACACGAACAGTGAAACAAATCGTGAAAAGAGTGTTTTGAGATATCCGACTTGATCTCACATTCTTCGAAGAGTGTTGAAGCCCAGATTTCGCAATAGCAGAGGCTTGTATTCGGCGGCCATGAAGTTTGTGTTTCATCACCAGTTAATAATTCGGCCGATCTCAAATGTTTCTGGATAAGGCGTGGGTGCCCGAATTTGAAATGATGATCGAATGCCTGAAAACAGTCGAACCATGTCCACTTCGAGACAAACTTTCTCAAAGTTGGCTCATTTTAGAGGATTGTCCACAGCAGCAGTTTGTAGCCAAGAGGCCTATTTAAGTAACAGACTGTAGTTCAGCTTGTTGGTGCATAATACCATAAAATTCCAGCTGAACTTAGGAAAATAGAATATATAGAGAAAAGAGACATACATACCGCTGGACTACCAACTGTGGTTTAATACTTCCTCCTCTTTCTGAACCTTGAATTAGTGCTTTTTTGTTTGTACCACATAAAAACACCTTTTATTCGAAAACCTAACTAAACCTAAATTTGAATAACCCGCACTTCACCAGCACATAAAACACCGCAAATATTGTTTTTCTTTGGTATTGAGCATGATTGATGGCTCGCTGACGCATCGTTTTCTTCGAAAGCCAAGGTCTCGAGCATTTCGCGTGCATACTGGTTATTCTGTTTTGCGATGATGGTGACGCTATTGTATTCTGCACTGCACCGCAAGGATTCCCGCACCGCTCACAAACCTCACAAAGGACGTCCAGAAGTTCGAATGGGCCGAGGAGCAACAGCAGGCATTCGATGAACTGAAGCGACAACTCCAGACCCCTCCAGTTCTTGGACACTTCGATCAATATGCGGAAACCGAGATTCATACGAACACAAGTAACACAGGACTTGGCGTGGTACTGGTTCAAGTGCAAGAAGGCACCGAGCGAGTTATCGCCTACGCGAGTCGGACACTGTCCAAGGCGGAGAAAAATTACTCCACGACTGAGAAAGGATGCCTTGCGGTCGTCTGGGCAATTACGAAGTTTCGTCCGTACTTGTATGGGAGCCCGTTCCGCGTTGTCACGGACCACCACTCGCTCTGCTTGCTTGCGAACCTAGAGGACCCTTCAGGACGCCTCGCTCGATGGAGCCTCCAAATGCAGGAGTTCAACATGACTGTGGTCTACAAGTCAGGCCGGATGCACAGCGACGCCGACTGCCTGTCCAGAGCCCCTGACGAGACATCTCCCGGTAGCAACGACAACGATGAAGACGAGTACTTCCTTCGCGCAGTGAACACCGACGAAATGGCAAGACGTCAAAGAGACGTCCTGAGTTGCGCGCGCTAATCGAGCACCTCGAACGACGAAGGGGTACTATCCCCCGTGTCTTCTCAAGAGCCCTGCCGACGTTCGTCCTCCGACAAGGTGTACTTTACAAAGAGAACTTCGGAGACAACAGCTCGCTATGGCTGCTGGTAATCCCTACCGACCTTACAGTGGAGATCGTTCAAGCCTGCCACGAGGACTCGACGTCCGGACACCTTGGTTACAGCCGTACAATCGCCCGAATTCATGAAGGTATCACTGGCCTAAGCTGCAGAAGACCGTTCACCTCTACACACGATCGTGTGTAGAGGTGAACGACCGCACCGTTCCTTCGACCGCACCCCCAACCGCACCGTTTCAGCAGATCGGAATAGATCTACTTGGTCCTTTCCAACCTTCGACGCAAGGAAACAGATGGATTATCGTAGCCAGAGATTATCTCACTCGGTAGGTTGAAACGAAAGCCATACTGTCAGGGACTGCTGTGGAAGTCGCGAAGTTTTTCATCGAGTCCATCGTCCTCCGGGACGGCGCTCCCGAAGTTTCGATCTCAGACCGTGGATCGTCGTTCATGGCCCAGCTGACGCAAGAAATCCTTCGTCTCAGCCACACCAGCCATCGGCGCACCACGGTGTACCACCCGCAGACCAAAGGGCTGACGGAGAGACTCAACAAGACCATCGCCGACATGATCTCCATGTTCGTCGATGTGAAGCGCAAGACATGGGATGAGGTGTCTCCGTACGTCACATTTGCCTACAACACGGCTGTGCAAGAGACGACCGGGGTGACACTCTTTCAACTGGTTCATGGTCGAAAAGTAACGACAATTCTGGACGCGGTGTTACCCCACGAAGAAGCTTTCGACGGAAGCGACGACGCTCAGGTGGTTGTCCAACGGGCAGAAGTCCGTCAGCTCGCCAGACTCCGGATTCAAGCCCAACAACGTGTCGACACTGGCCGCTACAAATTTCGTCGTCGGGACGTCCACTTCCAGCCCGGAGACAGGGTGTGGGTGTGGACACCGATCCGCCGCCGTGGTTCCAGCGAGAAGCTCCTGAAGCGCTACCTCTGACCCTACAAATTGTTTTGACGACTCGGGGATCTGCACTACGAGGTGATGACCAACGGAACACGGACTTCATCACGCAGCCCTCCACGACCGAAAGTCGTCCACGTCGTGCGCCTCAAGCCGTACAACATTCGATAAGACCATGTATTCAGTTTTGTACTACGCTCGACAGGATTGTGTTGTACAAGTCGCCGTTGTTTGAAATTATTTTAGATTGTTTTGCTGTTTAGTTCCCCGGCAAATCGCACCGAGACGACGCGCTTTTAATGGGGTATCCACACGAAGGAGAAATCCGCCACTTTCCTCCGCGGATCGCGCATCACGTGAGACATACGTCATCCCTTTTTGACGCCTCGCGGCGCCGTTCTCCTCCGTGGCGGAGGCGCGGAGGCTTCGTGCTGTCAGCACGAAAGCTCCGCAGGTGCTCGCGGCGGAGCCGGGGACGGAGTTTCCCAGGTTGTTGACGTCACGACATCCGTCCGCGGAGTTCTCCTTCGTGTGGATACCCCTTAAAATGGGGGAGAAATGCCACGAGCGTCGCCGAGCGAGCGCGTGCGTGGCCGATTTGTTAGCGCGCTTGATTGTTACGCGGAACGTCTAGGTTCGGTTCCAGCCAGCGGGATGACCTTTTATTTATTCTTTCAACTTGGCGTTCTCGTAAGTTCCAGAACATTCTCGCCTGATCGAGTTCCAAATGTTCTACGCGCCGAATGTACTAGGCCGAATGTTCCAGAAACCCACGCCGTTATAAAAGGTGCTTCTCGTGGCCAGCCGGAGTCAGTATCGCCTCAGCGTACGATCCTGCTGTTACGCCGCCATCGACGCCTGCGACGCTTTATTGTTATCTTCTGTTTCCTTTTTGTTTTGGGCAGAAGTTAGCCCCATTAAACGTTTAGTTTCCTCAGTATTTATCGCCTCATAAATTGTCATTCGTGACAATATTAGTGAACTTAGCCTGGTCAGTTTCAAGTATGATTATTTCAGGAAAACAACATAACATTCCAGTTAATTATACCGAAGAAAAGGAGGCATTTTAAAAATATATTACTTCTGGTGTATCTAGCATCCGCATTCAAGCTGTGGTCACGACGCAATTGGATGGAACTTGAAGTAATCGTTACAAAACGAAGGAAAGGAAGGTTTGATTTCATGCGAATTGAAACGACGAGCAAGTTTAGAACGTTTAGTCAGTGGGCGAAGCTCTAAATTTGATTTTAATGTAGCTAGGCTTGTCATCCACGAGTATTTACAGGATGAAATGTCAAGAGGCTTTATTCTGGGCCCATTCGTGTTCGTTAATGTGATATGCTTGATGAGGTTGTTGGAGTTGGAATGTTCAACGGGACGAATTAAAAAAAAAACGACTGTTTTCGAAGCACCTCATCGGTCCAGTGTTTATGTCCTCTTCTTCTGTCGCCTTTTTGGGCTGGCGCGTGGCCTGCTGTGTAGTCCTGGCTTGGTGTTGGGCTCGCCTCAGCCTATGTCGCCACAGAGGTCAACCCCCTAGTGTCCTTGTGGTAGAGGCTAAAGCAGGATACGAATTTGACAGGGAGAGGGAAAAGAGAAACAAAAATGTGTACAAATGTCTGTCGCGGCGGAGGCTCACGTATCTTCAAGAGCAGCGGTCTTGGAGTGAGGTATAGTCAGAAATCGTCTTGGTCTCGCAGATAATTATTGTAGCAGAATCATACATTTAATCTTAAGGGTGTGTTTAAAGATTCGTGCATGGGGGGAAACTCAGAGGGCTACGAAGTTGGTGCCCACGTTACCTTCTTAGGTTGGATGTGGTATGTTTTAGGGGACTCAGTTCCTGAAAACAATGTGGTTGATGCAAGAGAGGGAGAAGGTCTGTCGGTGTAAACAGGTTTGACACTATCGACTGTGACGACTTGCAGACGGCCGTTGACGTCTAATGTCATTGTTTTCATAGAGCGTTGGAGAATCTTGAAGAGGTCATCGTACGCCGGAGCAAGGCTCTTTTTGATGAGGTCACTACGTACGAAAGCATGTGTACACGACTCTAGATCTTGAGACCTGAAGAACTTTCGGTGAGACGAGTGTCGAGGGGAAGTTGGCTGGATATGTCGAAAGAACTCGCGCAATGTACTCACGTAGGTTGACGGGGATAATACGTTCTGATACCGTGGGATAAAAAACTTCCCGGGGAGCCTAGGTGTGGCATCGTATACTAGCTCGGATGATGTGAACCCGAGATCAGGCTTGAAGGCAGATCTTATGCTCAGGAGAACCAGGGAAAGCTGTTGAAGCCAATGAGTGTGGTCATCTTGAGCTACGACCGCAGCCTTGAGCTGTCGGCGTAAACGCACCACCATACCCTTGGTGGGAGGGTGGTATGATGTGGTCAGGATGTGGCGTGCACCAAGGAGTTAAGTCAGTGCGGTGAATAGTGCCCACTCGAATTGTCGTCCCCTGTCAGTTGTGATGGTAGAGGGGCACCCGTAACGAGCAATCCAGTGCATTACAAAGGCATCGGCAACGGTTTCGGCCGTCATGTCTGGGAATGGTATCACCTCTGGGCGTCTGGTGTACCTATCTACGCAGGTGAGCAGGTATCTGAAACCTTGGAATGGAGGCATATCTGGCAGAGTCTTCCGGGATGGAATTGCTGCCATAAGAAGGTCGTACTTCTTTAATGTGGCCGGAGCTGCGAGGATGTCTTTTAGCTCGTCGGCAAAATCTGCTGGCGGCGACGAACCTACGTGGATGTACGTCGTGGTTTGTGAGTTGATGTGATGGAGCTGGAATTGTGCCTCCACCTGTGCAAGCCAAAACTTAGCGTTCTTTGCCCAAAAGTTCGGCAGCTATTTGGAATACCGCCAAAGATCCCGATGGAATTGCTTCCGCCGCAGACGATCCACCGTCAGCAAAATTCATCTTTGAAGAGGGCGAAGAACCGTGAAGGAGTAGCTCGTCCGGGTCACCAATTTGTCAGACTTGAAATGTTCAACGGGACGAATTTAAAGGATTACTGTTTTCGAAGAAGCTCATCGGTCTAGTGTTTATTTCCTCTTCTTCTGTCGCATTTTTGGGCTGGAGCGTGGCCTGCTGTGCAGGCCTGGCTTGCCGTTGGGCTCGCCTCAGCCTATGTCGCCACAAGGTCATGAAAGGAATTTATTGTGGTCCAGTATGGATCTGACGAATGCTTTATATGAAGTTAGGTTTAAACAACGCAGGGCAAAAAAAAGGTTACTTAAAAAATACCCTAATATTTACAAGCACCAGTTACTATAGTGCTAATCTAAGTATTCTAAGTTTGGTCATCAGAAAATGTTTCTTCTAGGTGTTTGTAGTTCGCCACTTTTTATTAGAGGCAATGTTAGTAAGGCGCAGTTTCGTATTGCAGGGTTATTTTTAGCTGTGAATGTTAGTAAATTTGGCTTTTGGCTACATTTACTTTCATCTGCCATCTGCTAGACCAAAGTTAAAACATATTTAAATCCTGCTGTTAAATTGCGTCAGTAGGTTTAGACGAGTGAAAATTGCCAAAAGAAGTAACGAATGTAAAAAAGCGTCACGTTACCCAAATATCGCTTCCTGAAATCAAGTTGATTCTTACATATTAATTGATTTTTTGATGAGTAGTTTATAATGTAGAAGAGGACATATTTCATAATTTTTCAAGGCACACTAGTTAGCGATATATGAATCACTAAATTGGGGAGTGATTTCCATTTCCGGACTTCAAAAATAGGTTCAATTGTCCCAGGTCTACAGTCCGCTAGAGAGGTTGTTTTTTCGAGGATTAGGCATAAATAGTAAACAAAACATGTGGCATCAATATTGTATATGCTTCTGCTCTTTTTGTTTTTGCCTTTTAATGTAGACTTGTCTCGAGGTTCGTGAAGAGATAGAGCGCAAAAACTGGATGCAGAATTGAGTAGAAAAAGTTAAATAAAAAAGCGTTACGCCAAAAAGAACTGTATATAAAGTCACCTCCGTAAGAGGGCCTTCTGTAGTTATCTTCTCATTACCAGTGACTGGAGTAAGCTATCATGTAACCATTGTGAGAAAACCAATTGCTTTCTGGCTCGAACAGTACGCTCGACGAAAGTCGCGGTCTGAGTCTGAGTAAGTAATCCATTCTACCGAGATTTAGTGACCCAAGAATAGCTTACGTTTGACAATGTCGCGTGTGTCACGAAAACAGAAACAAACAAAAGTACTCCCGCAAATATTTATTTTTATTTTGTCGCCACGTGAGTATTAAGCTGATCTGCTACTTAGACCATTGGCATCACAAGACCGCGCGGTTGTATACCAGTCATTAAATCACTAAAGTGGAGTGTATAGGTATTTGCGTTTCAGGCGTTTACTGATGCAAAGGATACAATTTGGAAACAATGAAAATTTCACAAAAATTATAAAAATTAACATTCCTCTGACACAGACAGGAAAATTCTGTAGACGGTTCTAAGGCGAGCTGAGTGGACGTCGAACTATTTTTTTTTCTAAAAATAGGAACCCTCACTTCAATCATCTTAGGCTTTCAAATGCGAACCAAATTACACTAGCTTCGTCATGCGGACACAAACCTGGAATTACATCTCACCACGCACAGTTCACTCTTGCAAAGTTAGGTCGTATGCCGCCTAGACAAATCATTTAAACATTTTTTTGTGCGTACCATATTAAAGTGAAATTTATTAATTAGCACCGGAAGTGGTGTGCCGCGAGATCGCCGATTTATTTTATAATAAATTGTGCCCTTTCCCTTGGAAGTAATGCTTACGGGGCGCAGCGGGTTTTTTTTTTTTAATAAGCAATAAAGCACATAGAGTGTTGAGTACAAACCACACGTGATGTGTGTGGTTTGCTCTAGCCCCTTACAACGCAGCTCACATTGGGGTCACCCAGAACTGACACAATTCATCTGTGTTTCTGGGTTCGCGTTAACGAGTTACAAGTAACTGCGTTAAAGGTAACGCTTTACTTACTTCGGCGATGTAGTAACGAAGTAGTTACATTTTCAAAAGAGTAACCGATAACCTACGTTAACAATTTTGAGTAACGGGCAACATAGTTACATTACTCATAACAACTACTTCCCAATAGTTCAAAACAATTACCCTTCTTTTTTTTTTTCTTTTCATTCTTTTGCTCAGGGTTTCTTTTTTTTACTTCTTGCACTCATACCACATGCATGCAACATGTTGCCCTTCTCTTTCCTAGGAAAATACTCTAGTTGTGAGCTCATTTCGCCTAAGCGCGGAAATGCTTACAAAAAAAAAAAACAACGTAAAATGTCAGATGCCAATTTCCAAATGCAGCTCTCACTGAAATCTAACAGCTGAGCATTATTTTATTAAAGATACATCTTGTTAACAGCAGTAATGTGTACTTTTTTATGTTGTGAGTAAAATAAATTCAAACTAAGCTGGTCTCACTTTGTGTGCAAATGCGGGATGACGGTTCTTCAGTGAAGGTCTGCGCGAACATGTCGCAAATCAGCTTCATTTATGTTCGCGTTATTCTCCGTGAGTATCCAAGTGAATTCGTAAAGAAAGGAAAGGTAATTATGTTAAGTTCCTGAGCAAACATAAGCTTTCTTGAAATATAGCGCTTATGTCCTGCAATGTGAAAACAGGAAAAAACTTTATAATCTTTATGTGAAAATGTGCGCAAATGTAACGTGGGTTACGTTTTATCGGTAACGGTAATACGTTTTTTGTGTGCTTGATCTTGAGGTAACGTAGGTGGGTAACGCGTTGCTTTTATTTTCAATTAACGTGTAACGTATTTTGTTACTTCATTTCAGTAACACCTATATTTACACATTCTATGCTCCCCTATCTTTGCAAACATGGTGAAGCTTGCGCAAAACTTTGGATTATGTATGTAGGCGCACGCTTGGCCTTTAGGACTGTGGCGTGATAAGCAATGTAGGTTGGTGTCAAATGAGGCAACCTATGACGTGATATAACGGGCATTCGCTTCATTAGCCATCTGGTAACTTCTCTCACTCTTTTGCTATGCATTGCTCTGTGCAATTAGAAAACTGCTATGCATAGCCCAGTCCATGTAGTATCTGGATGGGAATCTCCTACTCCTAGCTGAAATCCCCGTCGGGAATATTCTTAAACTCGCGGTTCAATAAGGGTCACTCTTGGCCTGTGTGCTTTATATAAATTGAACCTACATGCAACATTAGAGCGTTACAGCCAGTGTTGGACAAAATACTCGATAAAAGTATTTAAGTTACTAAATACCTGCGTCATAAAGTATTTAAAATAATACTCAAGTTACTTCCACTGTAAAGCATCTTGAGTAGAGTAGAAACACTAAGAAATGTAATTCAATTTCTTTTTAAGATACTTCCGCATTGCGTAATTTGTATCGACGTCAGTGACAAACGTAAAATATACAGTTGCGCAAGTCTGGTTTACCAGAATGGTGTATTAACACGCAACAGATGCTGACTCTCGAACCTCTCGATTGATATCTGTCCTCGTTTGCGCTGGAAGACATCATCGCATAATTTCGGTTTACCCTGACAAAAGGAAGTACAATCGCCCAATGCAATAAAAAACTCTTTAGGTTCTTTATCTTCATTGCAGTTAGAACGAAATAAATACAGAAAGGAGTTGTCTGGAATAAAAATGCGTTGAGACAAAATTAAACGATCGTACATGTGGAGCTGAAACCCGAAAGCAAGAATAAAAATTCAAACGTACTCAGGTGCTTCCGGATACTAGAATTTGAAGCTTAGCCAACGGAAAGCACCTTCGTCTTGGGGAGGCATAGCTTGCATTCACTTAAAGATTGCTGCCTTTCTCGGACACAGATTCAAATTAGATTTTAGATAAGGCCACGGTAGGACTGAACCTTTGCCTTCTATCATGATGAGTGTGACAGCTTGAGTGAGTGAGAGTATTGCAGTAGGGAAAGCAAATGAAGTGTTTCGCAGCCAATGGAGTGTCGAGAAGCTGACTTTTATAATATAAAGTAGTTTTTAATGGTGTTACCTTGCTGATGCGGCCGCCTCGAGTCTCACGGTGTTTCGTGTCAGCGACCCGGCGGAAGCGCCGCTAAGTGAGAGTCCAAGGCCTGATCGGATTGGCTAACAATCGTTCGAGAAAGTCTCGCCTGACACCTGTTGTCAGGCGAGAAATCACTGTAGCTTATCGGAGCTAGCAACAAGATTTTGTTACTATAAATAATGTAAAGAATTTTGTTACTATAAAGAATAAAGAAAGAATGAATAAAAAATTCCCTCGTGCCATGCCGATGCCCCTTCATACCGAAAAACTCAAAAGATGGCGGAATGACGAAAATGTATTTGGGATATGAGTACAAGATATTCAGAAAACGTAATTAAAATAGAGTATCAAATACTCTCGATCAAAATATTTGCAAGATACCAAGATACTTCAAAAAGTATTTGCAAGACACCAAGATACTTCAAAAGGTATTTAAAATACAGTATCTTGAGTAGAGTATTTGAAATAGCCACATGTCTGGTTACAGCCGAGCGTTACAGTTTTGTTTTTATAAAAAAATGAGCGTTCACATACATTTGGCGTCAACAAAGCTGGTGCCGCTTTTTTAAAGGATGGTTCGGTGGAGGCAAACATTTCAAGCATGTTTCTATATGTCGTGCCTAACCGTCAGACACATTAAGAATGCGAATAATAACCGACATGTCTATTAATTCCGTTATCTGAAAGCGCAAAAAATAACGCCCAAATGAATGACATAAAGAAAGAATCTCAGAATATTCGTTTCTAGAATTGAGGTGCTTTGCGCGCCTCTCCTACTTCACTATCAGCTTACTAACTGTGGCTTGTATAGATGAAGTATACGTATAATAAGGCACACTTGTCAGTGAAAAGAATGTATAATTCTCTCCTCTTTCTAGAAGAACATAAAAAAAACTGAAAGAAATTAAAAAAACAAAAATGTTTAAAAACTTTAATTTTAAGCCATTATATTTCGACTGCGGTAAATTGTGTTGTAGTATAATTACTTTTTTTTTCATATGAAACAACCTAATAAGCGAATGTTATTTATTTTACAGCTAACATAGGATGTCGTATTGGTATGAAATATTGTTTTAGTTTTTTATAAAAATACAGACGTTTTCAAACGTAATTAAAACCTACCCCTTTGTCTATAGTCATTCGTCCGAAGCAGCTTAATTTTCTCACCTTCAACATATAGACGAAACGAGTGAGCAAGACATACGGTGCGTAACCTACACTGGACGTTGATAATTACACGTTGACATGCTATGGCATTTCGACGTGTCTGCAGCGAAGCGCCACCGAAACAACCCGTTTTTTGTGAACCATACCATAAGACAAAAATAAACGCAAGAAACTGAAGCGTCTCACGTGTGATCGCGGAGAGTCCTGGGGCGCTCTCTGTGATCGCACGCTACAGTGAGGATGATAGCGGAAGAATAGGTGTACCTCTAGGTCAATCTCCACGCCAAGAATAATAATCGTATAAATGTAGCGGTTTGTTTGTTCTTTAGCTGCATCAAGCTAAGTAAATAAGTAAATTCGGTTTAGATTCAATATTGAACGAGCAAATGTCGTCAGCTAATGAAAGTAATCACGAGCTGGTGATTAAGTAAACGTTTCTCAGCATTGCGGACAACAGTTGGTTCGCGAGAAAGAGCGGTAATATTACGTAGTGTGTACAAAGACTAAAATACTGTGAGATGACTATTGTTTTTAGCTAAACCACGCTTGCCTCACCATAGGAATACGTACAATGCTCCTGCGATACATTTTGTCTCAGCTACACATACAAAGTAGATTGTTTATTTTAGTTTCAGATAAAAAAAACCTTAAAATGGAACTCACGTCCGCTTGCACCTTAAAAGAACTCAAGAACAAGTATAGGATGCAAGCAATGCCCAGTATTACATCAATAATACGAACGCGTTGGAAAGTACGAAGCGAAGTGGGATACCATTCGCGCCATAAAATATGTTGTTTCTGAAGCATGAGTTCAGACAGGCCATCAAAAGTCGTGAATGCGGGAGTTCTTTTTGAAATCAAACAATCAACAAATAGAAGGGTTAATAATAATAATAATAATACTAATAATAATGTCTTTATTTTTTTCGTCACATGATGAAGGGTAGGCCGGGGAAAAAAGCTGTGAAAACAGCTTGACGGGTCCCCGGCCTCCTACAGTGGCAGAAGCATAACAGCTCAAACAAACAAATAAAAAAATAGCTGTTACAATAACAGCCCTGGCAGGACAGATTGTCACAAAAACCGTTACACTGTGCGGTTATTGTACATAGTAATTTCGAAGCTCATTCATGGAGAGCGAGTCCAGTTGAAAGTCACGACTAATAAAGCTGTTAAGTAAATGTGGTAAAGTATATTTTAACATTTGCAGGCCATAGTTAGTTCTATGAGGTACCATCTTCCAACATTCAGCGTGCCGTGTAGGATAGGTTATAACGTTTCTAGTTAACATCGCGAGAGTCGTTAGGAATTGTGAGTTTCGCTTTTGATCTCTTTTAAAACCAGCGGTCAACCTGTAACTGTACAAGTTATGTATGGTTATGACAGCGTACTTTTTGAACAAACCAGCAGTATGAAAGTCAGGTGGGGCGTTGCAGATAATTCTAACCATTTTCTTTTGAAGCAGGAATATCTTTCCCAGGTGTCCAGTTGTGGTCGTGCCCCAGATAAGGTGTCAATAGCTGAGGTAAGAGTAAAAGTCACACAGTGCTTCCGCAAGGAAGCACTGTGTGAGTGCTTCCTTGCGGGCATATGAATCAGGAAAAAATCCAGGGACTTCTAAATCATTCTCGAAGCATTTTCCGAGCCTCAATATACAGGAAAAAGCTAGGCACTAATTCTGCTGGCAAAGCTGCTGATCACTATCTCTCAGGAAAGTGCTCCTTTCAGAAAAAGGGTTGATAACTGGGCTAGTTGGTAGTTAGACATTTGAACGGTATTAGCGCACACGTATGGAGAAGAGAGAAGAGACGGAAAAGAGCGCTACTCACAATGTTCTTCCTTCTCTTCATCTTTGTAAATATAGTTGTGAGTAGCGCTCGTTTCTGTCTCTTCTCTCTTCTCCATACGTGTGCGCTAATACCGTTCAAATGCTCGATTCAGATTTGTAGTCCCTTAAGCGTAGGGGGACGGACGCGGTGTAGAATAGAAAACAAAATTATTTAAATCGTGATTTATATCGGACCCGTTTTATTATGATGATTTAAATCAAACCTTTCCCACAAATATAATCCATAAATATTTTATGTTCCTTTTGTCTATCCTTTGATACTTTCTATGCGCATTTGCTTTGTATTTAAATCAAATAAATATCGCACAAACAATAAGTATACAAGGCTAAACACGAGCACAACACTGCTTTCCCGAGAGAATCGGAACGTTGAGCTTCATTTCTAACTTCTACTTTGTTCGTCGGTTATGTAACGTCCTATTGCAATCAAGGCAGAATGTGAAATTCATTCATTCATTCATTCATTCATTCATTCATTTATTTTTCGTGCTCATGAACGGCGAGTAGCCTATGTAATGATGCACAGAGTCAAAAGAAACACACATAAGAAATCAACAGCACATGCAACAGCTAATATCTATTATGGGGGAACAGGAAATAGGTAACAGTTAAATATTAGCCAGAGAACGCCTAAACGCTCAAATGAAACTCAAAGAAAGGTTTTTTAACTAAATAAAAAATCAATCTGTTTTTGTTCCTAGAATAGTGGGGATTACATCAATAAAAAGTTGTTGGTAATAATCGTATCTTTTGCATTGTTATCAGTTATTAAACGGATTAATCAATCTGTCATTAAAAAAATCTAGAGATAATTATTCACTATTTTATAGCTACGGTGATTTAAATAAACTTAACCTAGTTTAAAACAAATAAGTTTGATATAAATAAAATGACTGGCATTTAAAACAAATACATTAGGTTTATTTTATTTTTATATCATTATTTTCCTACTCTGGAACGGGGCAAGAAAATTCCGCTCATTTTAAAACCACATGTTTCTTGGTTCCATTCTCGATTTGGCATGCAGCACACAACGTGAAGATTTCGCCAAATTTTGCCCCAGATATTTTCGTTCTCAACATTCCAGCTCCAGCTTCAAATAGCGTAGAGTTCCACCGTGAAGTATCAATTAAACTTTTTTTTTTCTTTTTTTGTTTTCGTTACTTGCACATCAATAAAAGCACACTAGGACCAATGTTTGCAGATTTTCCACAAAACATTGCTGCTCATTGCCGTTTTTAGTGATTCGTATGTCTCTCTTAGTGTACCTAACATGAAATCTTTTTTCTCGTCAGTGATTTCTATCTCCAAAACTAGTATTTGTTTTTCTTTTTAAAGGTAGGATCCTAAATTTTCAGCGGATAATACATTTTATTATTCCAATTACTGTCTGTTTCTGAGGTAAAAACCCGTGTTCCCTGTTTTGATTTCTTACCTTTCTGTTCCTTGTACTACATTAGACTAGGCCCGAAGCTCGCCTGGTGCTTATATTGGTCAGTCGACTTCTTCACCTAAAGTGCTAAGACCATGTCCTAGATGAAGCTTTGTGTACTTGAACTGGAGAAAAGACTAAAGAAATATAAAAATATATATTTCAATAAAGATCAAAGATTGTTTGTCTGCGTAATATTAGCACAAAAATAAACGAAAAACAAAAAAGAGGGGGAAGGTGAGTAGAGGGGATATAAAAGGGAAAACACCATAACGTCTTAGCGATAATGTTTTTGGTTCGGGGATGTTTGTGTGAGGTTTTTATCAAGCGGTTGGTATGAGCATAAGGGGAGAAGGTTGCTCCGTTTCTCGTTGTTCATGAGGTTAGAAAGACGAATAAATTGGGGGATTATAAAATGTTATTGGTATTTGCGTGACAAATGTAACTATTTTTAATCATAAATTAAAAAAAACACATTGATACTGCGTGTGTAATATAATTAAAAACTAAAACCTTTTTTTAACTTTTATTTTGACAACGCCGTACACACCGCTTTGATGGGTGGGAGAAAATATGATGTCGCTCAGCGTGACGGCTACTAAGGGGGAAGATAGACGTGCGCGCACATTAGCATTTACTAATTTAAGCTTTGTTTCCTCAATGCTACGCTGTTACAAGAGTCAGTGCACGATAATTAACTTCCAGGAAGCGTTGGTCGATACCCCAAAACTCAACTATTCGAGCTTCTTTGCGGTTTTGTGTTAATAAACCTCTGCAGTTAGACTCGTATAGTGCACAAGCAGTCTTACATTAATATCTCCGGTTAAAAACACGAAGCCTACGAGCCACAACATCGCTGAATATGTCGGCCTTTTTTTTTATTCTTAGTTTTGCCAGAACTTGACCTTTTACTTTTCATACACATTCAATTTAATTTACGTCACGGAAAACTAGATGAGAAATTTTGACTTTTTCGATTTTAACGACATTTCCGGGCGCAATGCAGAAAACACTTTCAACACTAGAACGCTAATTAATTTTTTAGACGTTCACAAAGACTGAAACACTAGACACAAAAAGTTTCAGCTTTAGAATGTAAATTTAAAGCGACTTAAAAATTCGCCGAAAAATGCCTCACTATAGAAGATTGGCTCCAGAAGCCAAGTTTGGCATTTTATTTCGCTTGAAATATATGCTCATATACGTTACCTTTAACTAATTCTGGCAGAAAAATACGCGTGAAATAAACTTAAAAACTGTGACGGTGTAGAATGCTCCATTCTTTCTTCCTCCGGCCTTCAAATTTGCGTCATCACGCAGTTGGGAAAATCGTCTTTTCAATCTTCTGATCATAATGTAAAAACAGCGCAAACAAACACGGACGAAGGAGAAGAAACACGCAGACGGGACAAGCGCTGACCCGTCTGCGTGTTTCTTCTCCTTCGTCCGTGTTTGTTTGCGCTGTTTTTACATTATGATCAACGAATACCAACTAGCCCAACTCTCGACATTAATTTCAATCTTCTCTCGAATGCGATTTTTCTCACAAATACAAGGACGTATCTTGCAAACGTAAGCTCTGTCCCGTTGTGTGGACAGGTTTCGTTACCTCATATAAACTTTACCTGAAAACAAAAAATAGGCATGACACCACCATGACCGTCTTTATCTGAACACACCCAGTTTTCATGCAGAAACATCAAATAGGCGTGAGAGGGTTACACAGATTTCGTTAAGCTCTTAAGTACCATCCCTCCGTTCTTTGACCGCCCTTTCGTGGGACAAACTTGCTAGAACTTTCTGCACAGAGAGTTGAACTTCCCCGAGTCCCCCACCCCGTGTTATGTTCCAACCACCAGCGCACGCAACAATCCACGTACTCCTGGTTGCCTCACACGAAGGTGACTAAGCGGTCAGAAGTAAACCCAAGCAAAACACGCAATTAATAATTCAACTATTCACACGTGCGTGACCCTCCATGGCGGAAACGTAGGACCCTTGAAGAAGGTTATTGTAAGTTTCCCTGCAGTAAGAATCAAGCCTGAGCTTGATCCTGACCCAGAGTGAGAAAATGTGACCAGAATTGTATTCACTAAAAAAACGAACAATTTTTATTTATGCAAAGTAAATGTAAAACAAAGAAATTGATTCCTTATTTAACACATTTCATTGTACATGTAATGTTGCTATTTGCTTAGTGTGGATCCCTGACCTTTTATCATTTACAGGTCAATAGAATAAAACACCAAACAAATCTGCACCTGTATGTTTGTGAATCTCCAAATCTATATTAAACCAAATTTTATTATCCAAGTATCTAAAGCCAGTGTAGGTTATTTTCGAATTTTCCCATGGTAGATTGTTTTCTTTTTCTGAAGAACTTTCAGAAAACCATTTCCATTTTGCATACGTGGTATACTCAGACTAAGATACATTTTACATACTATTCTTTTCTATACTTAATAAATTTGTTTTTCCGAGCTGTCAAAGCTACATTAACACGGTTTCCGTGGCTGCGTTATACGGCCAGGTCGACATAATAGTGGCTGGAAGATAATCGTCATCGAAAATGATTGATTTACTAAATTTTTGAAACACTTCGAGCACGTGGGAAGTGCGGTAGTGCGCTAAGGTTACAACTTGTGCAACAGGTGCAAACAAAATACGGATGGGAGAGACAAAAGACGCGCGAGCGTGTTTTTTTTTTAACCGCCAGCCTTTCGCCTGTTGCACTAGACGTGCAATTTTAGCGCAATACCGCGCTCCCACGTGCTCCAACTCTTTATAAAATTTACTGATATGTTTGTTTTCAATGATGCTGAACATGTTTCTAATTTAAACCTTATATTTCTCTTCACTAATCAAAAAGTTGAATAACACTTTTTATTTCCTTATTTGTCATGCTAATAGCCCTCTGTATGGTGTACCACTGGCGTATAAGCCACCCACATTGATCGCCTTGGTGTATCTCTCATGGTACACCAAGGTAGTCTTCAAAGCCTAAGAAAGCACGTTGTATTTAGTGTGCCACAAATACCGTGCAGACATGACGATGAGCATTACATTCATGTTTGTAGTTTCTTGTTTTTTCTAACTTGTGTCATGCATGTTGCAAACTTCTTTTTGCTATTCTATAAAACATATCATGTTGGTTGCAGCACAAGAGTTACCCTGCTTCGCGTAAAAAGTGTATTTGACAGAAAACAGGTAGAATTTCGAAGAATCGTCATTGTATTCTGTAGAATAATGTGACTATTGTTCATTTAGAAAATAAACATGGCTTATTGTGCCGTCAAAAGGCAACCTTCATACGTGCACGGACCTGGGACTCACGATGAAAAACAAAGATGATTGTTTGACTTGGTGTAAACAATTCCAGGAAGGTCATTTTGTCGTAAATAAAAAAAAGATACCTGAAGAAAAATGTTCCCAATAAAGACACCACAATAAGAAAGAAATGGTTTTCGTTTTTTTTTTACGTGAGTTAAAGGGTTACTTTTGTTCATTTTCTTGGTTTTTTACGGTTACGACGGTGTTTTGGTGAAAGGAGGGTCCCTAAAATACGACGAGTCTGTTTTCTCATTTTTTTGTATAGCTTGTATAGTTTTGTAGATATTCTATCACACAATCTTTGTTTCGGGTGCCTACGGCGAAACCGAAACTAGAGTCTCAAACATGGTGGCGACCCCTGTGGCCAGCTGCAGGGCCAATGGGTGACGCAAAGTTCGTATTGTGGTACCACAAAACTTAAGACAGGCCTAATCGCAAGTCCGGTTCTGATTAGTCAGCTAAGATGATACGACTTATTTACAGCTTTGTTTTGCAAATATCAAACATCTGTAGCGAATGATAATACACATTCATAAAGATGCCGACCAAAAAGCGAGTTCGCCACGATTAGCGGAGGCTCAGGACGAGCACCCACTTATCTTTTGAGAACTACAATCCTGGTGGTGTTCAATGCACGTTGCAGGAGACTTTTAGAAACTAACCCTATGATCGCGCAGAGCAGAGACGGAAAACAGTATGGCCGCCAGAGAATGACACCTTCGGCGCTACGGCGCGCTTAAGCGAGCAAGGAGTCAATAATTTCCCTGCGCGATCGCCGAAGCGTACTTGCATACTACGGCCCGCTAAAACATAACAAAGCAAGCTGAAATTATCGGCTGGGACGGCCGAAAACGCAGCAGACAAACATGGCAAAAAAGTGGTAGCACAAAAAAGAAACTTCCTTGAAAACGAAGATGACACCAGGGCACACGTTTGGTTGACCAAAAGCCAACCCGCTGAATTGCCGCATAGAAGCTGGTGGTGGCATTTTTATTAACGGTTTTAAAGTAGATCGCGGTTATCCTTTAGTGAAATATTTTGGCAGTGCTCGTATTTAATCTCCGTAAATCGGAGATTAAATACGAGTCATTTACTTTGATTCTACTTTTGGCCGGAGTTACCATTGAAGATTTCCTGCATTGAAATTCCTTGCAAATACATAAATTGCTCTCACATCTCACAATGGTCGACAATAAGCGCTCTAATGACGCGTTTGCACTTACGGATTCGCGGGCGGATCCGCGCAGGTGGAAAGTGTATTTTGGAGCCAGGTTGCGAATTCGTGCACTCGTCGCTGCGGAAAGTCTGGATCAGTCCGGGACCTATATCCAAATTTTCCGCTAGCGACAAGTTGATTTTGTCACCCGGTCCCAAAACCCACTTTCCACCTGCGCGGATCCTTCCGCGAACGTGCAAGTGGTAACGCGCCATAAGGAACGTCCTTCCGTGGCGAAAAATTATAAGTGCCATGCACGTCTGCTTAAAAGGCAGCTGCGTCAAAAAATCACGCAAAAAAAAAATCAGTACAGGAAAGTAATTGTCATGACCACAATATGCCGTCAAATTGACGCTGCAACCTCCTCTTGAACAGTTCATAAAAAATTTTAAAAAAACTCGCAGCCTTTTTAGCATTTTGCCAGACGGCTCTTTCCGAAGCAACACTGAAAAGCACGTTGCACTAAGACGCCATTCTGGTATAGTGACTTCTTTCAACCGTGCTTTTCGCAGCTGCATCGCCCATGATTATTGCTTCTTTCCGTGGGAGAGGCCGCCATCTTTCCCCGTGTGCACCCGTCGAGTGAGCAGAGGCGGTCGTCTCTGCCGTATTCGCGAATCTACTAACTCAAAGCGCTCTTCCCGGCCGCCGCGCGACTGCGTGACGGCGTAGAGAGCACGGGGCGCATGTGCTCTCCTGGACGCGCGCTGCCTACACCATGTGTTGCGGAATAAGCACCCTATTTTATTCCAACTACATTATATGGAATTAGAGTTTCTTAATATCCTATTCTTTTCAACATCTAGGAATGGAGACATTGGGCACGTTCCCATTCCTGGAATTATTGGACAGTTCCATACCATTCCTTTTATTTCTAGATCTAAATGGGGCTCTTCACAGCTGCATTGTGTTAATGTGAAGAGCTGGATAAAGCTGAACTTATAAACATATAGACCATCGCAAAAATATGCCAAACGTATTCCCAAAGCACTCATGCTTTGGTAGCACAACAGAAATCGATCGTGAAATCAAGCGTAAAAAGTTCGCAACAAACGCCCCAACATAAAACTACACATTTTCATTACAAAACGAATCGTACGCTCCCAACCATACAGACTCATATTTGTCAACTCCCAGTTTTCCTCATTCGGGCACCTCATTGCCAAAACAATGCCTGGTTTCGGAATGAACGTGTTGTAACTTGTTGTTTTATGGGTTTTAACTCTGCGTCAAAGTTATTTTGGTCTTGCTGTGCAAAACTGTGCAAATCTCCGAAACGCCTGGTATTGTGCATACAGATGTACTACGTCATTGAAAGGAGGTGTGAACCAACACACACAAGTTATTTGTTTTTGTTAAACATTGCACACGCGCGGTGATGTCATCGTGCCTTGTTGACAAAACGCTCCCGTGTCGATCAAGCGTCGCTGGACATCAGGTATAAAACGTGTGGCGATGAGCCTCTCATCGACGAAATAGAGCGCAAAGGCTGCCAGATAAATAAGTTATTATTACTATATCAACTTATTCAATGAATATCAAGTCATCGGGGAAGAACATCCTTGTAGACCCTTTGTTTAAATGGGTATACTAATGCAGGATCATGCGCGCTTTACAACGATAGGTTATCTTCAAATTATAGAGTATTTGAACTGTTTAAAAATGATTTATCCTGTAATACACAGTGTTCGGAAAGGTCGGGACCAGTCTGATCCGCAAGAATTTATACACCACGTGCACGTCTTGATATATTTTTTTCCTGCACTTATGCGTATTTTGGAGCATTCGCCCGCTCGGAAGATTTCACGGCTGCTGTACCTAAATTCAAGCAGCAGCGTTTGACAACGTTTATTACAGTACGTTCAAATGCTACTACGAGTTACCGTACCCGTGGTTTGTATGACACCTGTCTAACTAATTATTTGGTTGATTGCCGTGCCGCAGTTCATAAAAAGCACGAAAAAAGGTTCATTTACGTATGTTGGTGGCGTCTGACTACCTTGTGAAAACGTATCTTAATTGAAAAACGACCACTAGCCAGCGTGTCCGTGATTAGTATGAAGAAGTATGAACAATATAATACAATTCCTGTTGGTAGTTTCTGATAAACTACAATATTACCTAACTGTGAATAAAAAACTAAAAGAAATAAAAGGTGTTGTTTTTGTTTTTTTGGAAAATCGACTCCAAACTTGCTAGTTTTACGAAATATTCGTTTTTCAGGCACATGTTGCGCATTATTTATTCAGCGCAAAATATTAAATTATACTCTAAAGAAAGAACTTAATCGGAGTTTTACGGTGATGAAAAGAACATAAAGATATGTTGGTTAGGTCACACAGCACAGCATGCAGAACTTCATCAAATATCGTCGCAGAGAGGCGGTTTGACAATTATTTAAAAAAAAAAAAGAACATTAAGGATCTTATTACCTAGACGCTTAATCAGCATACAAAAGCACATCTCGAATGTGTTCCCAAAAATGTATCTTGATGTAGCCTAAAAAGTAGGGAAAAGGATGTAGTGAAATATGGCACACCCGATAAGCTGGAAAAATGTCAGTTTCCACCTTGGTCGCTTCAACGGTCCATAACTTGAGAACACAAAATCTGACGAACTCGCCGTTTGCGTCTTCTTTTATTGTATGAGTTGCCCAAGAACAGGTATCTTTCTGGCGAAAATTAAAAATTCGACCCAAAATTCGTGCCTGAGTTGAGAGGAAATCACCCATATATAAACATAGTTTTTTTTTATTCTTTACTGATTTGTATAAAAAAAGTAATGAAAGCCTCACTTATGCGGTTTGTGCAAGTGAGTTATACGGCCAAAAGGACATTATGTGGGTGGCTAATCTTTGCGATAAAGCGGGTAATTAAGTTAAATTTCTTAATTAACTTTTCAATTAGTGAAAATAGTCCTATGGTTCGAATTAGAAATTTGCTGAAAGTCGTTTTAAATCCCCAAATCGGTCATTTTTAGAAAAAATTTGAGGGCGTGAGGAGCACAGTAATGTACTAAATTTACCACTCGTGAAGCAGGTACAAGGCTGGAGCTAGAGCTAGATAAGAGACGGAAATATTGCGCGGGCGCCTTAACGCAACCGCTGGCCTTGTGCCTGCTTCACGAGCGGTAACTTTAGTGCACTACTACGCGTCTCACGCGCTGAAAGTCTTTGGGCATATGACAGATTTAGTAGTTTTCGATAACGCTCAGCAAGTTTTTATTAGGAGCCATATGTTTATTTTCACTAATTTAAAAGTTAATTAACAAATTTTAGTTATTAGCCGACTTATTGCAAAGATTAACCACCCACATTATGTCCCCCTGGGCCCGTTTGCTCGAAGCTGGTTAACAAACCGCGGTTAACCGGATTTCCCTACGAGGGGGAATTTTAGGTCACGTGACCTGCAGAGTAGGGACGCCGGAGTCAAATAGTACGTAGCGTCAGACAATATGGCTGCTACGGCTGCTCGTCACGCTTGGGAACATTTATTTTTACGAAGATGCCTCATCCTCGTGCCACGAAAGGGACATTTCAACACCGAGTCTACAGTCGGAGTCGACGGCAGCTCGCCCACCGCCGGACGGCGAGCGTGCTGTGGGAGCAGGGCTACGCTTGACTGGTCACGTCAAGTTCGAGTTCACGCATCGCCCTCTGAAGTGGACTTGTTTCAACGAATGCTACAGTCAGCGGGACCTTCAAAATATATTACCTAGGTGAGTGCCGCGATGTTTCACGAGAAAGTTATGAGATCGTACCGCTATCAAAATGTCATGTCAGCAGATCTTGCGGTGTAATCAACGTCCAGCTTTCTTTTTTTCACTTTTAAAACTTCCCTTGAGCCGCAATCACATGGTAGTGAAACAAATCTCTCCGAAAAACTGCCTCTAATCGCGGAGTCTGGTTTATAGTACAGTTCGCCGTGTATTGTATTTGCAGCGTATCCACAACACCGACGACCCCCTTGCAGCGGGAGACGGTTCAACGAAGGCAAGATGTAGACTAAAAACTTTCCTCGGAAGCAAATATCCGTTACCTCAATAGAAACTGCCGGCACGGCATTCGATCGAACTTCGGTACTGTCGTCTCCGAACTTGTACAACTGGGAAATAAACAAAGCTTCTATCATGAAATAAGTGTCCATGTTTTCTCTTGCGCTTGTCTTTCGTCAATTTATTTTGTTTTGGGATAACTAGATGTCTTGTTAGGATTGTAAAGAGAGACATAATTACGTAGCAGACGATTACAACCAATCTGAAATCAAAAATGAGTCGGGCGACATCAAGCATCAGCATGAAACGGCAGAGGAATTGGACATTGGATGAACAATTACAACTAATTCGGGTAGTGGGGAAGCGAAAATATCAAATTATGGGGGAGTTCAGTGCTACGATCACGACCCAAACAGAAAGACAGGCATGGGCTGTTTGCGCACCCCAGACAATTACAGCAGTGTTGGAGGAACCTTTTAAAGAAGACCAGACGGCTGTACAGCTTATACAAGAAGTGCGAACAGCGCAAAGGTAAGTTCATTGTGTTCTTAAGTTTAAAAAATATTGCGTTGCTTTAGTGATAATATATGGACAATCAAACCTAGAAACGTGTATGTGGACATTTGTATATTCGTGCACCTTTGCCCTCTGCTGGGAGTCGACTTGTCATCTTCTAAGAACAGCAGTAAAAGCAGTGTTACAGCATCAGAACACCATTTATTGCAGTTTATGTACAAGTTCTGCACAGGCTGTCTGGAACTCGTAAAACAGTTCTAGTGGAAGACCCAAAACTTTGGACACAATATTAACACACATTTTTAGAGAGCATAATGGTCCAGGCCAACCGAGGCCGACAGGCCAAACTGTAAGAAAGTAAAAATTGCACGATTGCATAGTCCGCAGTTTCAGCAATGTGATGTCGCAGTTACTGAATGTTTAAAAGAATGCCTCATGCAGTATTTGTTTATTTTGATTTTCCCATAAAAGTTCCATTTACACACTTGGTTGAACAGTGAACCCACCTCCTTTGTTTTTGCTCATGACTCGAGTAAGTAGTAGACGAGACAAAATTACTATGCCTTAATTCATAGGTGCTGGGCCAAACCCCCATGTCTTGGCACCCCTCGTCGAAGCCGTCCTCGAGACGATCGGTGAGGACTCTCCCAACCTGTGCGGGTTTGGTTGCCACGATAGGTGACACGGAAGAGTAGGTGACTGGTTTCTAGACCCGATTGTGTGACGAGTAAATGGTGCTAAGGAACCGGTCATAGTAAAGCAGGACAGTCCTGCAAAACTTGCGAACATTTTGCTTCGGGAATACTCAAAAGTTTGTAACTTTGTCCAAAGATAAATTTACAAGCCCTTTTGTCGTAAGAAAGTTTCGGGAATCTGGCTTCAGTTTTATTTCAACCACAAAAGCTCAAAGGCGGGTCGAAGAATAAGTCACGAAACCGTCTTCCAGAGTACACTCCAAGATTTGACAAGACAAAGCGCTACCACATTTCTCATTATTTTCAACAAGGCTGAAAGAGTTTTACTGAAGCTACAAATTTATGAAATAGGACGGCATGCAATGAAAAATCAGGAGGTAAAGCTGTTTACCATAATCTAATAAAAATTAACTGCAACAAAGTGGCAATGGCTTTTCTTATGCTAACTGTAACAGGTTTTCAATATGTAAATTAAAAGATCACACACAGTACAACCATCCTGTTGCTAGTTTTACCAACTTAGGAGAATTGGCTCAAACACTACCTTCAATCCCGTTGTGAAGTTAACGACTCCCATGATGGTAATCTGTGCGAGTAAAATCAATGCCAGTGAAACTATGTGCTGTAATGTTTGAAGTTGGCCTATCAATGTGCACAGTGCAACGAGATTTGACTGGAAATGTGACCGCTAATTTTATGAACTGTTAATCACATAGCTACACAGCTGAATTCAAACCTTTAGCAGTGAACGTGTATGAACACATGCATGCAAATGCTCTTCACAACTAAATGCGCATTTTCCCACACCATGTATTGGGCAATTGTGCAAGAAGTAAGGACACTGTGCTCCGACCTAAAGCCTGCACGTCGGTATATAAACCAACTTAGCTAGCAAACTTTGTCCTCTGCACCAACACGTATGAATGAATTTTGGCACAGCATCGGCATCTTTATCAGGGTTACAAACTATGCACAGTGTGTTCTCTTTGCCCGTACTGACAAGAACAAAACCTGACCACTTTTTACACATGCATTTGTCGCAGCTCCAGGGGAATAGATCCACAGCCTGGTCCCTCTGGGAGCGGAAGTGCTGCACGAGAGTCTGCCACAGGAGGCGGTGCAGCGGGCTCCAACGAATGTGCCGTACAGCTGACGTTGGTGCCGGGAGGCTTCACAGCGGTTCCTGCAGGAGACAGAGAGGCAGCAGCAGCTGGAGGGAGCGAATCTCCTGCGGGAGAAGGACTGCACAGAAAGGCACACAACGATCGCAGCAGCAACTGCTGCAGAGGAGTTCTACCAGCAGTCAAAAAATTACTAGAGGACCAAAAAACTTTAAAAATCTTTAATTGGACTGGAACCACAGTGTGCAGAATTGCAAATCAAATTGTTAAAAAAACACTTAGGAGAAGAGTAAACATTGACATAATATGCTGTTTTTAATTTTCAATTTCGATGTATTTGTTTAAATATGACATAGCCAACACAGCAGCTGAGAAATAAAATTCATTTTACTTGCAACTATCAATAGATTTCTGGATTCAGATCTGCTATACTCCGTCTCGTCCTACGATGGACTAAAGCCCAATTCTACAGGCCGCCGGGTCCAATCACGAGCCTGTTTGAAACCATGTGGTATATTTGCTATGGGCCGTAGTCCTTCGTGAGGTGAGATGAAATATAACTAAAGCATGTACAGCGTATTAAAAATTCTATATATCATCATTGTATCACACATCATTGTATCACTTTACATCATTGGGGGTACCTTGCCAGCACAATGCACTGGTGCTCAAGACCATGCGAAGCAGCATGTGCAATATATTGGTATACTTACGCTCAACCGATAAACTGGCTGATGATGGCGTACCGAGCCTCATTGCCACGGGAACCTCTTCCGGGAGGACAGTCCTTGGCATGCTGCAGGGGTATGTCTTGGCCAGGTTGTGCAGGACACAGCAGGCGACAGTGATGTCACAGCATATCTCTGCTGCATCCTCAACTCAGCATGGAGGCAGTGGAACCTACGCTTGAGCTGGCCTATCGTCCTGCACAGTGGATAAATAGAGCAAGATCTGTTATCCTTTTGAAGTGGTTTAACAAGAACATATAATGAGGTCGGCATGTGATGTCTATCATCGCTCCAGCCCATTGAAAACATGGTATTATGCCTAATATTTCATATTTTTGCTGGAATATTTGAACATAGTAATGATATGCAGATTTTGTTAAGATACCAGTGATGTGATTGGTCCGAGTCATTTTGGCGCAGCTCTTGGAGCAGTGAAAAGTCAATTTTGGAGCTTCAAAAAGAACTTCTGTAGCATAAGCACACATTAATTTTTATTCGTACCAATGCAAACATTATGTCAAGCTTAATTTTTCGGCCTGTCCAACTAAACGTTAATGTCTACATTGCCTTCTCACATACATTCAAACCTTTGTTAGCATCAACTGCCCAGCAGGAGTCCCTCAAACACAAAACTATAGCGTTTAGTTGCATGGAGAAGCACCATGACAAGGTGACAAGAAGGTGAGTGAAGATGGACAACACAAACTGCTTTGAATGGTTATTTTAGGTACTGAATGCCACTGAAATAGTACAATAACATTGATCACATAAACTGAAGTTTCCTTCAAGTTCTAGAGGTTGTAATAAAACTGCAATTTATAATTCAGATAAAAAGCAAAGCACTTGTAATTTGATTATCAACATAAATTAAATTTTATCTGTAGAACTTCATAGCAAAAACGGCACGTGAACGAAACTTAAAAACAATCCCGCCGAACTCATCCAGGTTCTTCCCGAGATTCCATCCACTGCTCCTGTCAATTTAGTTCTAATCTACTCACACCTATAGAAAATTGATAGCTAAAGAAATGAGTTGGCATAAATAAATAAATATACAAAAGAGCACATATAAATGTTCTTGCGATACCAAAGTACCCTTACTAAATCTTGAATTCGAAAAAGGTACCGCTAGGATCTCCCAATCTATCATATTTATGAGCCGAAGTTGTATTCAGGAATTGTGTTGCGTCTCGTTTTGGAGGAGTGCTTTCCGCTTAACACGGAGGTGCGCTGCGGCAAAGCAAGACATGCAAAATCGTGATGCCTACTCCGTGGTGTTTGCTTCTCTGCAGTACACCAGAGCGCGGTGAAAAGCGCACTCAACGACACTAGCTAACCTTCCAGAATAAACAGACGACTAACATGATTATATTTTCAGTATTATTAAAGTGACATTAGTTTTGGCACTATGTTGGAGCGAATTCCTCACATTTTGGTTAAATATAGCAGAACGTAGCAGGCTAATCACTTTGGGGCAAATGGCGCAGCAATCCCATCACTGATATAATGAAAATGTTCTTCGCAAAACCCTGCAAGGAAAATGCAGTTTGAGATAAGCAGTATTTAAGAGGATATGTTTGAATATGTCTGTACTCAAACTGTCCAAAAACAAGACCTGCCTTAGCCAATGTGTAATTTTTTTTTTTCACATCGCAAGCATTGCTTTTTTTTTCTAAGAATTGCTTTACATTTAGGCGTTTCTAACAACTGCTGTTGTTTGAAAAGTATGAACTTCTAGTAAAAACTTGTAGGTTAATAAACCCAGTCATACAGCATCGACAGGAAGGATATGTTTCAGAGAAGTTCCAACTTCTATTCTGGAGTTCAAACAGAAAAGAGCGAATGAAATATTATAATTAATGTGACATATAGAGTTAGCTGATAAATGGTTGAATTTTGTGAATTGACTTACTTTATTCCCACAAAGCTGGCTAACCTTAGAATAAACATTACAGGCTATTGCAGTAGGTTATAGCCAGCAATATAAATAAGGTGGAGTAGAGATACGCCTTCCTTTCCTTGCTTCTGAGCAGCCGTAGCCTTCAGTGCAAGAACATAAAAATGGCAACAAATGTAAAGCGCAGGCACCACCATATGAAAAAGTTTAGGTGCCTCAATGTGCCGAAACCCTGAAACGTCGAACAAGGACGCATAGCTTGGCTTTACCGTTCCACGGTGCTCCTCGTTGTGCTATGCGAGGCATTGTAGGCGACCTCCGATGCTGATGACGGAGAGAAGAAGGGCGTCATCAGCCATGGCTTGCCGGCTGTAGCCGCTATCTCCAAGCAGTAGACCATCGTAAACGCCATCGGCCCACTTGCCTGACACCGAGCCCTCGGTGAATATCCTAGAGTCGTGGGTGCTTCCAGGCATCAACAGCACCCGCGACCGAAGGAAACCCACCGACCTCAAAGAAGGCCTGTTGCAAGGCATGACCCTCAGCTTCACCTGGCCACCTGCATTGTAGATGCATTTGAGTCAGTCTGTAGCACTATGACATCAACAGCCATGGTATTGTTGTTGTGATCACATGCTTAGAAATAACACACCTATCATTGATCTTCATCAATAGCGAGCAATAAAAACCTTGTCCGCACAATGACAGTACTCAGTAGCCGCAAGACTAGCTCAGTAGCACCAAGTGCATAGTTGGGAGTGTAGAAACCAGGCTGTTTATAAATATATGCACTACTACTTTATTTGTAGTTTAGTTGCATTTGCACCTGCACCAATAATAGGTACTAAGGGAGTCATTTTGTACACTCCAGTTGGTTCGTGTAATTTTACTGCTCAGTTCACTGGTCTGCATGTCACGCTCATAACCAGAAAAAAAATATCGAGTGCTGAAGCAACACTATTAATGTTCCTTTAGGGAGGTACCAGTATACGGGGGGATCGATACGCTGGCAGATATTCATGCTGGCAAGTCTACAGCTTAAGAAACAAAAACTGAAGGGTCATTGCACAGGTGGTGCGCCGTAAATAAATTGCAGAATAGGTGTGCTGAGAAGACCACCTTCAACGAACTCAGGTATTCACGCACCAAAATTTTTATACAAAGGGTTTCTGAAATAATGGTGATTGCTCATTGAGCAATCTAGGCCCAGGCTTCCTTCTCGGAAAACTGGCATGCACATGCGCCTAGTATGGGGACGCGCCAGGAGATGCTCCAAACCACTTACCCTATGAAGTCTCGGGCACGACGTGACAAGGCCAGAGTCACCCGCCTCACAGTCCGCGAAGCAGTGGAGACGTGCACGGGGATGTAGTCCCCTGCGGTGATGAGGACGTTCTCCGTGGCGTAGAACTACAGGGCGACAATGACCTGCTGCTCTGCAGAGAGGGCGCGGCTGCGAGGCGTCGGCCGCTCCAAGTCCGAGCGCAATGTGTCGGCGAGGAACACAATGCCCGCGCGACCGAATCGAAAGCGCTCCTGCAGTTCGTCTGTTCGTCCTCGTCGAACCCCTCCAAAGGGTTCAAGCGGTCACGGAACACACGCTGCCGTCCCATCATCACAACAGCGTACTGGGCGAACACGGGCTCTCTTCGATGTCGGCGTCGCGTCACAGTCGACATTGCGTCCTTTATCTTCGCCAATCCGTCCGCAAATCAGTTGTCAGTCAGTCGGCGGGCGAGTCGGGGGGTCGGTTGGGCAAACGGCAGAGAAGACAAACAGCGAAAATCAGCTGATAACTAAAGCGCGGGGAAACGTGCGTTGCAACTTGCAAGATACGAGAAGAAAACAACAAATCTATAAAGACCGTTGCCAGATCCGAAATCAACGCTGCAAACTTATGCTGTGTTTGGCGAAATAATAGATGCATTAAAATATTTATAATTTTTTAAAGTATATATATATATATTTTATGCATAGAAAAAAACACTACGATAGGATGTCGGCTTTATTTTACTTAATAAAGACAAAACTAGCGAAAACGTTTCTTAAAAGGCTATTTGTTTGCTTCGACCGGCAGGTGGCGGGAGCTACCGCATCATAATAAAACACGGAGAAATTGTGCATCGAGTTTTGTCGAACGCGGCTAGGTACTCGGAGGTACCTAGGTAGGGAAACGCGGTTAACTTTTAACCGCGGTTAGAGTTAACCAGCTTCGAGCAAACGGGCCCTGGGCGTATAACTCACTCGCACAAAACGCACAATTGTAGCTTTCATGGCTTTTGTTACACAAATGTATAAACAGAAAAAAAAAACTATATATATATATATATATATATAATATGTACGCAGTAGTACGAGGTCAATATATGTACTGTCACGATCAATATGAGTGCGAACACCACTCCGCGTGGCCCGCGGTACTATCAGTGCCCCCTGGCGATTGCTCTTTGAAGTATAAGTGCACTTTGCGGTCGAAACATATCGTCTCTAGCGATCGCCGCGCTACTCTTTTCTTCCAGGTCGTTTGCTAGCGAAAAACGGTCGGCGAAGTCGCGAAACCATTTACCAATGACGAAGTCCACTTTTTTCGCTAGCAACGTGCGCCAGCAGAAATAACTTAGATAAATATTTTTAGAGTCATCTATTTGATTAGTATGTTTTCGTGGATTATTCCCATTACTCCGATAACAATACCCGATACTTCGCTGATGCCTTTAAGCATGCATAATATTGCTATCGAAGGCATCAAAATAATGAACTAAGACTGCCTATCATTTCATTCGCGTGAGTTTTGCGAGAGGATAGAACCACCAATTCTTAGAGACAAGATGTTAGCGCGGTGCGAGCGTGGGTGATACCCTTCATCAAGGTAAACAGCGCAGAAAAATGACGATGACGTAAAAGAAACGCACGGGACGTCCCCGTCGTTTTTTTTCTTTCGCGCTGTTTTTCATGATGAAGGGTATCACCCACGCTCGCACCGCGCTAACTTTTTGCCTGTGTGCGTTGGTGTCCTTTGTTCTCGCAAGAATCACGCGAAGGAAGTAGTATAGGCAGTCTTAGTTGATTGTTTTTATACCTCCCATAATATGATGTATGCTTAAAGGCGTCGGAGAAGCATCGGGTATTGTTATCGGAGTAATTAGGATAATCTACTAAAACACCCCAATCAAATAGTTGACCCTAAAAATATTTATACAAATTATTTCTGCTGGCGCACGTTGCTAGCGAAAAATGCGTTTCGTCATTGGTGAACAGCTTCGCGGTTTCGCCGACCGTTTTTTGCTAGCAGATGACCGGAAGTGTAAAGTGGTGCGGCGATCTCTAGAGACGATATGTCTCGACCGCAATGTGCACTTATACTTCAAAAAGCAATCGCCAGGGGGCACTGATAGTACCGCGGGCCACGCGGAGCGGTGTTCGCACTCATATTGATCGTGATAGTTCATATAAATATATCTTTCTCCAATTCTTTAGCGCGGTATATCGCAAAATCAAAATACCTCAAGAGTGACGAATATAATCCCTGGAAAAGGGAAACAAGGGGGATAGAGGACAAACACAAATCTCCAAGCACAGCTAGGTGACCGGTGCGCAACCGAAAAAATACGCCAGGTCCAGATATCGAACCAGAGGCCTCTCCATTTCCAGTGGAGCGCTCTACCAACTGAGCGAACCAGGAGTTTGACGTCAGTAAAGAAAAAGGGTTTTATCAGCTTCCACCAGTCTAACACCAACCAGGGTGAACGGCTTGCATTTTTAAGGTTATGATGATAATGCAATTAAATGCAAATGTGCAAGCGAGCTGGACAGAATGACAAAAATAATCACTGGAGGAGGGGAACAAGGGAGACAAATAGTTCACAACTGGGAATATAGAGATTCCTGGTTCGATACCAGGAACAGGCGGATTTTCGCGGTCGCGGACCAGTCACCTAGCTCTGTTTCGAGATTTCTATTTGTCCTTTTTCCCCCTTGTTCTCCTTCTCGAGGGCTTATTTTCGTCATTCTGTCCAGCTCGCTTGCACTTTTGCATTTAGTTGCATTATCATATTACCTCAGGAGCTGCGCTCGAATTTCTCATTACAAAGATTTGTAAAAGTCTTCCATTTTTAATTAAAACCACATGTTTATTTTTAATATTTAAAACGTCAGTTAGAATATTTCCGTTAATTAGACGACTGATCGGTGCGATTTGCCCCCTTTACTATGTCCCCCTGACCGTATAACTCACCCGTACAAACCGCATTATTATAGCTTTCACTGATTTTTTAAACAAATCTATTAAGCTTAAAGAGAAACACCCTCTATATATTTTATACTGACAACTGGACTTTTTGGTTATTTCTTATTTCTGTTTGTTTCCTGATGAATGTAATGTAAACAAAAGATGGTGCAAAAAAAACGGGAACAAAAAAGTCAAGAACCTTTTATGTCCCTGTTTTTACTTTGCGCCTTGTATTTTTTTATAAATTAGTACCAACTGGCCCAGTTCGCCACATTTCATTTACATAAGTATTTGCCAAAAGCTGATGGGACTCCGGATCTTGTTAGTTTCAAATAGTTCAATTAAGTATTACCTAGCTAGAGGACATGGATTTTGGATTGAGGTAGTAGCAGTTTATATTTGACCAGCATTTGTGACAAACAGTAATTAGAGGATGTTCTTTGGAATTTAGATATAAAACCTTGCCTTGATAATTTTAATAATCCCAGGACACACAGATTGTGTCATATGCATATTTTGTTTTCGTTATGGTTCGCTATGCGACTTCTGAAGTAGCACACAGAGGTGGAAACAAAGGCGAGGCGCTATATCCAACGAGGCACTGGCCATCACCCCTTAAGCTTGCAAGTGGACAATTCAGACAGAGTGAACAAAGAAGGGAGCTGGCGGCCGGGCACACCAGTTCCGGAGACGAGTCGAAGAACGCGATAGCCACATGAAGACAAGAGCGGACGGTGCGACTTCAGCTTGGCGATCTAGTACCGGAACTTAGACGCCCAAGAAAGGAGCACGATTATCGCCTGCACAACTCAGATGCCAAACTCAAGATATCCGATCTGCACAGTTAGTTCGCCAAGTGCCTTATACACTTTAGCACAGATCTATTGAATAGTTGAACGTACAATTTTAGTATGTCGCGAGTGTTTGTTTTCTATGCTTACATTTTGTCATGATACATTGGTAGCCGTAGGTGCCCCCCTTCGACGACGAGACCCAAGACAATCTTTCTGTGACAAAGCTAAACCAACAAGGGTCGTCACATCATACTTGATACGCAAACGATCGTCGGTGTCGATTGATACTTAGTCCAGCATATTGGGTTCCTGACACTTGGCAGAATGTCATACCTAGTCCATTACACTTAGTCTTCAAGCGATCGGCGGCGGCGAGTGATACTTAGTGCATTGTACTGGGTTCATGACAGTTGGCTGCAAGTCATACCTTGTCCACTATAAGGCCGCAAGCAACCGCCGGCGTGTGCTGCTTGTTCGCACGAGGCCTAACTCTGTTCATGGAGTCATGACATCTCAGGGTGAATCATAGAGTAACAAGAGATAGCGCATCGAGCGTATGACATCAGAACTTCAAACCAAATCAATTAATGTAGTAAAGGGCGTGATAATCATTCTCTCTAGATTAAATTCCTTTGCCACAAGGATTTCCAAAAAATCAAAGTGCAGTAAGAATTCAGGACCCTGAATGCACCCACCAAAGAAGCAAATGTCAGGGAAAATCTATCATTACAGCATGCTCGTGACCCACTCCTTAAGAAATTGAAGCTTGACTTGATTATTAAAATGAACCCGGAGATCGGCAGTAGTGCGTTGTGTGTGCATTGCACTCGAAACCACTCAAAGATTCCCCCAATAATGCAAAGCAAAACATAAAGCACGCATAATACTCGCACGACACATTTTGTTTTACACCGGCTTATCAGAATGATCAAGGAAATGTTTTTATATTTCCAACATTTACAAACTTGTTTGTTTTTTTTTTACTTTCACAGCGATCAAACCAAGTACGTGCAAGAGGGGCTCGTCAGTGGCCACTGCGTGGTGAACGTCTGGTGAGCAACGTCTTGGGAACAACTTGGTCCACTTCTTCGGATGGAGGTGCCAATGAACTCCTAGCACGTTTGTAATAGCATTAACACAACTCTGACTGTATATCTACTAGATGGCCCTTTGCAAGATGTATGTTTCAAATGCCACCAAACCCTCAGCCTCGTCCACCAGTCACGCGCCGCTAGAGCCGCGCTTCAGTGACAGCATGCTTCAGGAGCATTACCATCTTGGGAAGCTTACAAGGACAAAGTGACGTAGGAGGTACTAAAGGCCTAGATTTCCTGATGTTCACAATGAGGACCGGTACGCGAAAAGGTGAATGCATGATTTACTATTTCTTTTTATTTCTTGCATCAAATAAAATCCCTCGCCAAAAGGTTGAACATTATGTGTCTATGTGTCCCCGCAATTCGGCTTCGTAAGTTTTCGGATAAGATGGGTGTTTCAATGTGTACGGAAAGAGTGAAGGCAAAGCGAGAGTCGCGCGCTACATTTTGTAACAAAGCAAAAATACGCTTAACCGCGCCATAAATGAGAGAAAAAGAGAGAGATAGAGGTAGAAAAATATCTGCAATCATTGCCAAAACTTTTCAGCTAAATAAATTTGTTCTTTTTTTCCTTATTCTGTGGTCAAGCCGAAACTGTTTGTAGGCTCAATCAACCGTAGTTTTAGGAGAATAGGATATTTGTTTCGACAAATAACTGTATCAGTGCCCTAACATTTAGTTACTCTTACAAAATAAGTAATTAAGTTATCGTTTACTTTTAATTTGTTTTTAAAAGTACCGTGTGAAATCACAATTTATACATATAAGCATTTAAAGTATTGTGATGCTAGCAACGCTGTGACATCCAAGAGTGATTCCAGTGACGGCCCCATGGTGTGGTGATGGCAGCATTGTTCTAATGTCAGTAGCAGCAACAGCACCTCCCCCCCTCCCCCCCCCCCCCTTCTTGCGATAGAACATGTGTTGGAATAACCTTCCTGAAAACAAATCATCAAGTTTGTACGCCATATTCGACCGGAGAAATGCGTCAGAGAATCAGTGAGAACCTTGCTACATTAACACCGTGTACACCATGTACACCAGACACCCAAACTAGTAGGAACGGGCTATCACCGACCGTGGCACGATGATCTCAAGCTTCTTATTTGTACAGATAATCCTACTCGCTGCCGGTCGCCACATCGAGGCTTTCGGCGCGATTACCACGAGCAGGACGGAACCAACAACTGACCGCAGCATCTTATCTGCGCCGGCGAGCCTGCCTGCTGCGATGATTCAGCCGATGACGCCAGCACCCCTTCTCGTTCA
>JABSTQ010002838.1:0-35110 GCA_013358835.2 Ixodes persulcatus
CGTACGCATAGTTCGCTGCAGTACGTACGCATGGCTCATGCGCAGTGTGGAGGACGCAGCGTTAACGCTAACGTAAGGGGCTTGCGTTTGCTCTTATACGCATTACTAAAACTCTCTATTGTCACACATTCTTGTTTTGCCTCATCAATATTTTCTCGCATATTCCAGGTGGAAATGAACTATTATTCTTTTTCATCAAGCATACCAGATACAGAACCCACGTGACTGAGAACAAAAGAAAACGGAAAACGTCTATATACCCTGCCCGACGCGGACCGACCAGGTAGAGTTCTCTCATCAGCGCATAACAACACAGATGTAAAAAAAAAAACAAAAAAAAACATGATTAAAATAATTTGTTATCATGGCATCTCTCGTGCAGCCGTCGCACATCCTTTAGCAGGGTGCTCGTGCTCATCTGATCCCATGGCAACGAGTGTTCTTATTTATGTTTTTTTTTTTTTTTTTCACAGTTGCGACGTCACCAGCGAGCGACACTATTAGCGGCGAGATGTTTTGGTGGCGCCCTCCTGTGGTTCCCCCTTGTGACGTCATTACCTTGCAAACAACAAGTTCGATGGTGTTTGTTATTAGCATGGTGGAAGCTTGAAATCATTGCGCTCTCAAAAGAACACTGCCAACACTGTCAAAATTAACGTTCTTTCATTCCTCTTATTTCCGTCGATGATAAATCCCCTTTCCGACGTCATAGTCAGCGTTCGGCCAATCGTGGAAGGCCGACCACAGCGACGCTTTCGGTCGCGCACGGGGCTAATACTCTGTTTCACCTTATGATGTACCGCAGGAAAGGCTACAAGCTCTCCTTGCTCTAGGGTACAACTCGGCGGTACAAGCTCTCGTGCGTTAAGAGCCGCTCCCAATGCTATGAGCTCGTGCTTCTAGCCTTTTCTGCGGTACAACATAAGGTGAAACGGAATATAGTTAACCACGGGCTGTTAAGCGCACATGCGCTCGTGAGGTGACTTTATCTGGTCGATCGCGTCTCAGTGTTCCTCGCGCCAGTGTCCCCACCTAAAGAATATAAATCTTGCACCGTGCGCCATTGCCAACGTGGGTTATCGAAAGCGTCGCTGTGGTTGGCCTGCCACGAATGGCCGAATGCTCACTTCGACGGCAGCAAAAAAATTCTCATCGACGGAAATAAGAGGAATGGAAGAGCTTGAATTTTGACGGTGTTGGGGGGAGTGTTGCTTTGAGAGCGCAATGATTTCAAGCTTCCGTCATGGTAATTAGAAACAGCATCGAACTTGTTGTTCGCAAGGCAACAACGTCACGAAAGAAAACAATAGGAGGGCGCCACCAAAACATCTCGCCTCTAGTACTGAGCCTACCAGCGATGCGCCGTTGTCGATACTTGTCCCGACCTACACCACACGCCTCACACCAGCCGACTCAGGTCCCAACACTACGCCCCGTGTTCTAGTACACTGTTGTTGTACCTTAATAGGGAAAGCGCGCTTTGTGCGCGCACGTTTTGAATGCCCGACGCACATTCCAAAAACCTATCGCTAGATATCTGAAAAAAAAAACAAAAAAAACATTCCTTTTTCGCAAATTGTATAAATGGGTCCAATTATTATAACGTGATTGGCTTTTAAACTGCAGTTAGGACATATTTGAAAAACAGCGCGAATAACACACGGACAAATATTTTTCAAATATGGATTCATACCAACTCGCCCAACTTTCCATTCTAGTTAGGACATGACTCATAAAACCGATACTTGAAGTGTTCATTTGGGGAATTTTTGTTAATTAGCCGACGAATCGTGATGTATATTGCCCCGTCTAACTAAGACAGCACCCATGTAAAAGTTACCCGTCTTTTTCGTTTTAATCTGTTACCCGTAAAAGAAAAAAAAAGAAAAGAAAACACTCTATATGTGTATCTTTTGTTTATGCGGTCTTTATGCGCGGAGAGATAAACACATCTTTAAGCGGACTTTTTTTTTTTTTTTTTGGCGGCACGGCATTTGTTTAGTACATTAATTTATCAGCACATGGGGAAATAAGTCGGCGTCCTTTGATTGCGAAGTTTCATCGCAAGAACGGCAACAACTTTGTTATCCTGATTACTCTCTCATAGTTTCAGCATTGCGGGGTTATTGGAAGAAAAAACAAACACTAGAGGAAATGATGAGGTAGCTGTAACTCGACTGTCACACATTTTTGTTTGGTATGGTTACGGCTGTTGATAAGGTGCTTTCGGCGGAATTTATAATCAACATTTTCTTCCTTCTTCCTTTATCCGTTGCTATAACTACAGTCTAAGCGCAAAGCAACTAAGAAAATAAGAGCAAACGAACGACAAGAAAAAGTACAAAGGCTATTTGTAAATAAAAAAGAGACAGCAAACATTGAATAAATAAATGACGCGTCGATCGTCACACGCAACACCTCGACCAGGCACAACATTAGCGTGCATCCAATTGCAGAAGAATAATCAAATCAGTGAGATTCCCTTGCCCAGGATAATAAAAAAGGAATAAAAGGATTACATTTATTTTCAGACAGGCAAGGGCATGCAGCGCAGCAGCGGAACAGGATAATAAAACATAGCACCAATATATTTTATAACAAGAACAGCGTATCCTTATCACGTTTTCGTCTCGGCAAAAATGTACCACTAAACTAAAAAAAAAGAACCTAGTAAAAAATAAAAAAAGACAAGCGAAAATATTGTTCCATAAGAACGTGATTGAATACTCTGGTAATGTTACGTTAAGCAATAGGAGGCGTGTGTACGCTCTGCGAATACAAACGAAATTCAACCACACACAAGAAAAAACACCAAGGCTACCCCTAAAGGTATGCGTCGCGCTGTAGCTTCTTCTTCTTGTTATGAGGTCCAGAGAAGGAAAGGGAAAGCCGGGAGAGAGGTTGGCCTCCTCTACGGCGCGAGTTGCAACCCGGCTTGGGGAAGGGGGAGGAGCCGTAGGTGGGCCCAAAGAGATAGTGTGGAAATTTTGAAACCAGTTCAATAATGTGATGGGGCTTTAGCACAAGTGTGGGTTTCAATTTGACAACCTTGCTGTTTGCGGTGCGCGGTATTTGGTCAAAGACGGTCTGCCAAACCAGTCTCACTCAAAAAATCCAAGAGGTCTTTGTAAGCGGCTAGCTGACGTGGGGCTTCTGGGATGAGGAGCTCCCGAGTCGTGGACGAAGGAAATCCATCGAAAGTGTCGCGTTGAAACAAGGTTTTACGCTCTTCTTCGTATTCTGTGCATACTAGTAGAACGTGTTCAATGTCCTCTATTGCTCCACAGTGTAGGCATGAAGGACTATTGACTCGTTGAAGTTTGTGTAGAGTTGATCTTGTGTTTGCGCTGTTTGCCCTCAGACGATGTAACATTGACGCTTGTTCTCTTGGCAGCTTGCGGGGGATTGCTGGATGGGGCCGTCCTCCAGCCGTCTCTCGCTGTGGGTGGCACTTCTGGTAGAAATTCCGTATAAATAGCCATGCGTCGTTGTACCGGCGGAGAGAAATGGTTGGGGTCTCAAGTCTATGGGCTTTAGTAGCGAGGGCATCCGCTTTCTCATTTCCCGCAATTTCAGTATGTGCAGGACACCAATGAAAAGCAAATTGCCACTCTTTCTTTCAGCCGACCTGGCAGATGCTACAGTCGTTGCAGTCAATGGAGTGCCAGTTTCGAGGTTCCGGAGAAGAGGAAGAGCAGATTTCAAATCTGCGAGGATGACTGCTCCCCCTGGCGTTCCACTTCGCACTATACTTCGTTTCACTTTATCTGCGAGCGAAGCCAAAGCTAGAAGCGCGAGACCAGCGCTTTTTGCGTTTCTGCCCAGCTCGCGCGCTCGAGCAAAGCCTCAAGGCACGGAGCTTTCGTGCTCGCGCTTCCAGCTTTGCCTTCGCTCGCACATAAGATGAAACGAAATATAGCAGCTCCAAAGCCCGCCAAATGGCCACCAGCTCCGCAGTAGTAGAAGTTGTGGCGATGTTCAGTCTGTCTGCAACGCAGACGTTGTGAGTTGGGATGAGGACCAATGTCGTGGTAGTTCCTGTCGCCGGACTAGTGAAACCGTTGGTGTATAGTTGCACCAATCCAATATACTCTGTGTAGAGTAGTTCCTGGGTCAAAAGGCGAGAAAATGTAGCGGAAAGCGGAGTATTATAGATTTATAGATTGGGAGAAAAAAAAACAAAAAAAAAACATGAGAGCTGTCGCGGAAGACTATCGATTAATTTCCACATATGTCTCGAGCAACGTTTTCATCGACGTAGATAGTATACGGAAATAAAATAAATAATTGCGAACACAAAACAAAAAAAAAGGTTCAGCGATTTTCTTTTTAATTCTGCGAAAGCTTTCATTCTTGAGCAAGGAAAAACAAAGAGCGATGGTTTTTTTTTTGGTTTTTTTTTTTCTGGTTCGATTTTTTAAAATTTTTTGTGAACCCTAAAAGAACACACACAGAAAAATGGTTAAATTTAACATTTGTGTCTGTTATCGAGGATGGCTTTTCTCTCCATATATTGTTTGCTCTCATTAATTATATTGCAACTTCACTCGACGCGATAAGTCGACGGAGAGGGGTTTACACAAAGGGTCAAGGAAGGAGAGCCCACATTGCAGCCGTAAGTGAGATCGCATTTTCGGAGCGTTCAGCTTCCCGCTGCCTGCGACCGCCAGTCCGTAGAAACGTGCCCGGAAGGTTTGCACGACCACGTGAAAAGTTTCGCTAAAGTTGAGGTGGCCAACAACCACAACGTCAACAATAACCACTCCCAAGCTAGCAAGTTAATGCGCATACATAATAGTCCACTCAGCGCCTCAGCTGAACTCGAAGTTTTTAACGCTAAGGTGATTCTGCGTCTAAGAGCCGCCGAAAACACTTGGTAACACTCATTTCTCAAGCGATCGCTTCACCCGGGAAAATAAGATAGAAAAAAGGTAGGATTTAATCAAAATATAAATTGAAAAGACGAACCTTTAAGAAATTGGGTATATTGTGTTCTGGTTTTCGGGTAGTTGCTGCTCAAAATATTATCGACCAAGCGAAGTTAAGCTTGAGATTACAAATCGGGCAAAGAATTGGACGTCGCAAGGAAAATGCAGCATTTGGATGACTGAACTTCAGTCACAAACAAACGTAATTTAAACGTATTTACTTCAGATAACTAAAACAATGGCGTCTCACACCCATGTTTAACACAAAATCCGCTAGACGCTTCTTTTTTGTTTTCGTTTTGTTTTTGTACAAATTAAAGCATTCGATGCATACCAATTTCGAGTCCCACTAAATCGACGTGCACGTGTCCGTGTCAACATTCATACATTATTCTAGCCTGGTTTCATACAGTCACTGGGTGACTTTGCAGCACATAAATATTTCAACCCTGCGCAATCCAGAATAAGTTTTGAATGCAGTCGAAAATGTTTCCGTTACTGTTTACTGCGTGAGCAGAATGACCCGCGAAAAGTTTCGTGTTTGGGGTAATTTCAAAAGCATGCTTTCAAACCTGTTCTCAATTTCAAACTTTGATACTAACATAATAGTTGGTTGGGCCGGCTTGCTAGAACAGCGTCTCAGCTGAGACTGGGAGAAAGAAAGCACTGCAAAGGCTGGGGCGCGCGAGCGTCTTGAGACGCAGCTTGAGTCCCGCTCAGCTCGGGCGCTGGCTTTAGCAGTGCTTTCTTTCACTCAGTCTCAGCTGAGACGCTGGTTCTAGCAAGCCGACCTGGTTTCTGTTTAGAACTTATTTAATGGAAAAGAAAACGATAGATAGAATAAAGGAGAAAAGATTAGAGGGAGGAATAGAGGTACAAGAATGCCCTCCAGACGCTTTTTTCGCGTACTTTAGATTTCTTTTCTACCGAAGCGGATCTACATAATTCCAAGAAAAAAGTAAAACACGCTTAAGGCGGTGCCGCTTTGCTTTTGCTTTTCTTCTAAGATAATTGAGTCATCAAAGGGCCAAGGACATTGCGGAGAGCACGTCGTCTGCTTCTTGCGCGAGTGTTGCGATGGCGCCAGAACGACGCCGAGCTCTGATTGGCTGTGATTGAAAGGATGGTGGGTAGACCTCAATGCTATAGATGCCTTCAGGTCTACCCCCTATTTTTTTCAAGCAACCAATAAGAGCTCGGTGTTCTGACATCATCGCAACCCCTATGCAAGAAGCAGGCGAACTTGCGCTCCTCATAGGACATATTATTAACGCTTCACGGCCAATGAGATCGCGCTATTAGCCGATAAGGACGTCGAAGAACCAATCACAGAGCGCGAATAAATCATAGGCCGTTTCTTAAAAGCTGACGGTGACTCTAGAAACTAAACTAAAATACCATAACGTATAATTGTTTGGTATGGATACTATACTACCTGCAGCACTTGGAGCGTTATTTCGTAAACCTGTAAAAAGTGTGAGAAAAAAAAATTGTATAAACAATTGCTGGGCAAATTTTGTTGCATACTTGAGACTTCTAGCATCACGTAAAATCGCGTCACGTGAGGTAAATCTTTCCGCTATATTTAGCGGGAGAACTGAATTGGTATTTAGGTCACGTTATGGTAATATTTCCAGCTGAATTTAAAGGTGAAAGTAAATTGCCCTATTGGCGACGTGACGTCAATTTCCTCGCTAAATTTAGCGGTGAAACTTAATTGGTGTGTGGGTCACGGGATGTTAATGTTCCTGCTAAATTTAGCGAGTTAATTGTCGTCCCGTGACCTGATGTCAAGTGACCTATACATCAATTCAACTTCCTCGCTAAATTTAGTGGAGAAAATTAATTTATGTGTACGTCAGTGTCGTCCCAAAATGCAACACTGTGCGCGCTGCATTATGGGATGTCACAGTCCACGGGTTCACGAAATCCGGAGCGAGTAGCCGAAGAATATCTCACGTCAAAACAAGTCGGAGACGGGACAGAGAGAGCTGAAGCCAGTAAGAAAGAGCCTGAAAAGGAGGCAAAGAAGCTTGTTTTAAATGCTTCAGCATTGATTGCCCTGGTGCATGCCGCCGTTTTTCGTTTGGACGGTCGTGGTTTGGTTTGGATTGGTCTGGACTGGACTGGAGTGAACTGGCTTCGTGACGCCAGGGTTGGGGGGGGGGGGGATTTACTAGTTTTTTCCACTTTCTCCCTTACAATAGGGAAAGAGTCTTCTGACATGCTTCTAATGAAACCGCCGCCGGAGCGGGAGGGAGCCATGGTGGCTGCATCCGAAAACGCCGACGTCCGGGAGAAATAGGCTAGCTCTCCGAAGACAGCAGTATGCGAACCGTTCGGTAGGTTGGAATTCCCCTCCTTCGTCGAATCGGAACCCCTGCACTAAATGCTAACGCTCTTCCAATCGAGAATCAGCGTGTTGACAACAGCGATTTCGGCATCATTTTTCCCCCGCCACTTCGGCAATACCCCCTAGATGACAAGGCGTGAGCCTTTCCCCCCTAAACGTCATCACTTGTGGTGCCGCGCGCAGCGCCGTCTAGCGTTCGTCAGCATCGCCGCCGCCGTCGAACACGACGCTAGCATGCGCGGCGACGACAAGACGGACGGGTCTGCCGCTTCGTGGAAGCTATATATATTAGAGCTTCAGCGTGTTCGACGCTCGAGGGAAGTCGGAGAGCCACTAACGATAACGTCGTGCGTATGCCCTGTCTTTGAGTTGGTGTGGCTTGAGCTCCCAGGCTTCTAGGAGGTCTCCTTTCAAGCGTCCATCTCCTTGGTGAGGTGGCACAATTACGACTCGCGTGCCTTTCAATGAATGGGAATCGCGAAGTGTGTGCGGGGTATAACCCTATACCAGTTGCTGTAATATAACCTATATCTGTTTGTTCATGCGTGCACATTGTGTGGGAAACGCGCCAAATTATTATGCGCGCCATTCCCCAGATATTTCGTCTGCTCGTCCTCTATACACGAAACGCGATGTGTTACGGGCATAAAAAATAGGAATGCCTCTCTGATGGGAATTTAATCAGTACCACCACCTCCTTGACAAGACGACAGTCTCCACTGATTGGAAGTGCTGGGGAGCGGGGGGGGGGGGGGGGGCATTGATTGAATTCTAAATGAGCTGCGTACTCGGCATTAGGTGATTGGATTTCGCGGTCAAGAACTTGGAGAGTTTCGCTTTTAGTCGCTTGCGTATTTAGAAGCGACTCGATGTGCTTACATCAGTGATACGTATGTGACGCCGATGCTATTTTTTTATTAAAATGTTAACTGTAATTAAATGTGAAATGCGAGGCAGATGATATTGCGCTTGGAGCCTTCCTCCATAAGAGCACCGAAAAAGTATCACAACATCTTATTTTCGCGCTTCGTTACTTTATTTAAAAACAGAAGTAAATTGATAAATAAATAAATAAACAACCGCACACATACATACGTACGTACGGTATATAGGACGTACGTGCACGCACACACGCACGCACCCAGACGGACACGTCATACATACATACGTACACGCATGCATACATGAATACATACATGCATACATACGTACATACATAGATACACACAGGTATGCCGAGTTTTTTTGTTTGTTTTTTTGGGTAGCGAAGAAACCCAATTTATCAAACACCTTTGTGCGCGATAGGTCCGTGTACTAACCTACAAAAATCCTCTTGAACCGCAAAAAGATCCATCGGTGCTTTGAAAGTACATTGAGGCAATCTGCTTCGACCAATAAATAGTACTCACGGCCATTTGACCGACTTCCAGAAAATTTACATAAGACGGCTCATCAAGACGCACTTCCGCATGTAATTTATTCCAAAGCTAGCGGTACTTTGAAAGACTTCATCAAGTCTGCAATTTGTGTGTCCGACTGTCCTCGCGTACGCTTGATTGAAATTTCTTTTTTTAAATTACTGCGTCTGGACTACCAGCCGTCTTTTTGCAGCTTCATTAGCGTCGAATAAGGAAGCCCCCTAACAGCGTTTCACGAAAAAGTTCAGTATTTTTGTTCTGCGAGACAATTGACAATTAATACAGTTGCGCGCTTATGCCAAGTGGGGACAAGAAAAATTATTAGAAACGATTTATTTCCTATTTCCAAGAGATTTGCTCTTAGCTGAGATATATAATGACGTTAGTAAATCGAAATGAGAAGCAGTGGGAACAAATTAACAAAAAGTTTAGCGATCCTTGTAGAAATAACATAATTATGTAAAAAAATCACAAAAACAAGGAAAAAAACACGTCGGGAAGAAAAATTACCTTTCCATGGAATATGCAGATCCATCCGAAAACGTTTCTGCTGGCGCAATTCAAATCGTTCACATTATAACCGGTCAGGTAAGAATCATCTGGCTTTTTTTTTTTAACCTGGACGCAAAAAATGATGAACATTATCGTACTGGTGCAGAAAAAAGATGTGTTACTCGCGAAAGCCACGCGCTTCTTGCAAATGAATTAATCTGTTTAAAAGTCCAATATGTTTGTGACATTCGTGTCCTTATGAGGCAAATTATTATTTTCTTGTCCCTTTCGGGGTGAAAATACCGAGTATCGATTGAAATGAGAACAAAAAGTTTAATAAATTATTTAAATTTCTCTCGAGTGTTACGGTATGTTCCTTTATTAGTTTTTTTCTGACAAAACAACAACAAGAAAAGAACAACAACTTATACATAGAATTTCCCGCAGACATCTCAGACGTAACGAACAAAGACATTTTCAAGGCCCGTTTCTCCAGGTAGAGACATCTAGATTAAAACATAAGAAATAGTGGAAAAATAAGTGTAAATATTCATTCTTCGATTGAATCATTGTTCAGGGAGTCTGACCCGTGCCACGTAACAAAGTCCGCCGTAAGCGTAATTATGGTCACGCCTCTTGTTTCGTGATTGGTCCTTCGGCCTTTTTTTATCGGCGAACGCCACATTTTCATTGACTGAGGATCGATAATGAGACCCGCATGACTCACCACATGTGGCGTTTTTTAAGCAATCAGTAACCAAAACGACTTGTTCAGCATAACGACATCCAAGAAACGTCTTTTAAATCACGACATGCTTTTTTAACAAACCTTCCTTCCATCCGTCCACTTTCAGCTAACTATAGCGGAAAAGTCCTCGTCAGGTGACCCAACGTCACGTGACATAGGCACCTAGTGGAGAAATGGACGCCACCTGACCCAAACAGAGATCCAGTTTCTCCACTGAAATTAGCGGGAAAGTATACTTCACGTCACACACCAATTTGCTCTTCCTCCTCTTCCTCCTCCTCCTCCCCCCTCCCTTTCTTTCCCCATTCCTTCTCTCAACTAGTGTGTCCACCCCATCTCTTTCCTTGCCGAAGGGCTGAATTTATGACGTCCCCTAAAGAGGCAAAAGAAGGCTAAAAATAGGACGCGATTGCTGTGTCAGCGTGCGGTCGAGACTCCTGTCCTCGAAGGAGATAATATTCGTTTCCCACTCAAGGATCGTACTAAACAAAGTCCGGCTCCTCGCAGCGTGTAACTAATTTCCCCCTTAATGCATAGAAGTAAGATATATGTTGGTGCATATAAGATTAGATACTTGTTATCTTATCAAGACGCACACGTTTCGGACGTCAAAAGCATCGCTTTTTTTTTTCCGACAACCACATTTTGTCAGAACTACTTTACGCGGCTTTCAGCTAACTATAGCGGAAAAGTCCTCGTCAGGTGACCCAACGTCACGTGACATAGGCACCTAGTGGAGAAATGGACGCCACCTGACCCAAACAGAGATCCAGTTTCTCCACTGAAATTAGCGGGAAAGTATACTTCACGTCACACACCAATTTGCTCTTCCTCCTCTTCCTCCTCCTCCTCCCCCCTCCCTTTCTTTCCCCATTCCTTCTCTCAACTAGTGTGTCCACCCCATCTCTTTCCTTGCCGAAGGGCTGAATTTATGACGTCCCCTAAAGAGGCAAAAGAAGGCTAAAAATAGGACGCGATTGCTGTGTCAGCGTGCGGTCGAGACTCCTGTCCTCGAAGGAGATAATATTCGTTTCCCACTCAAGGATCGTACTAAACAAAGTCCGGCTCCTCGCGGCGTGTAACTAATTTCCCCCTTAATGCATAGAAGTAAGATATATGTTGGTGCATATAAGATTAGATACTTGTTATCTTATCAAGACGCACACGTTTCGGACGTCAAAAGCATCGCTTTTTTTTTCCGACAACCACATTTTGTCAGAACTACTTTACGCGGCGTATGAACAATGCGCAAAACATGAACTTTTTTCTTGCTTTGACAACGAGTATTCGCGGCGAGAAGCTCGTGTGGGGCTCTGCTGTTTTCCTCACTATGGGTAGTGCACGTGACAGCCACGCGGTTACCTTTAAATTTTCATGGTGCACAGAAGCTTGGCATTGCACGTGCTTGCACCAGCAGAGGAAGGTGAAGTATCCTCATTCTGGGTTGTGAGAATCTTCCACCAGGGGGCGATACCAAACCTTCTCGCCGCTAATATAGTCTCAGCAGAAAGCTGACGCAGCAGCTCGTGCTGCCTCAGAGTTTTTCTGATCAGTGATCCGCGTTTGATTCTTCAGTTGACATTCGACGTTCAGCACTACTTCCTTCTTATTTAGAAGGCGTTGACTGAATACACTTTAAACAACTAGAAAACGCCGGCGTCCCAAGAAATTATATTGATTTTCACCACTGGCCGGCCTAAAGGTACACCGTACAAGCAACCATTCGCATAGGTACTTCTAGCGCTTTTCAGTAATTAGCAATTCTAACTCTGGCAGCTGCTTTAACAAATTACATTAACACAAAAACAAAACAAAAAACTTAGCATCAAATGAAACGCCAGATATTTCGTCACTCTGATTACCGTTGACTCGAAAATTACAAGAATACGAGAAACTGGGACTATAAAGGATGATAATTATTTGAACGCGAATAAAACGTACGTATATACCTAAAAATACCCATTTAAGAATGCAAATCCTGCAATTATATGGTAAAACGTTGCTCCTGTGGAATGACGCAACATTCGCGAAGACGCGTAGATTGTGCAAGTAAAGACTCGCCCAATGTGGCTCAAAGCTTTTAAGTTAACTCGGGCTACGACGTGCTTCCCATAGATGGAGTAGGTGGGAGTCTATATCCGGTGCATCTGGAGGGGTGGAGTGATGGTAAGGGTGCGCGTGTGTCGGTTTAGCCGGGTTTGCAGTGTCTGCACCCAATCGGTGAGTGTGTCGGAGGAGGTATAAGAGGAAGACGATGCGCGAAAGGCAGGCCAGTCTGTGATACGGATGTGGCGTGCTTCCCCTGTGAAGTCTTTAGTGTGAATACGGGTTTCAAGAATCGAATGGTCACTGCCGGGCTGTTCCTCTAAGGTTCTTCCAGGTGCAGGGTTTAGTGCCACGGTACATGGTAAGATCTGGGCACGTGTCTCGTGCAACGCTGGTGCAAACACGTGTGGGTGTCGATGGATCAGTAAGTAAAGTGAGATGGTGTTGTTGAATCAGAGTGTGCAGCTTTCGGTCTTTAGGTGTGTCGCGAGGGTAACCTCAAGTTGGATGTGGAGCGTTAAAATCACCTCCAATGAATGTGGCGCAACCCTTGCAGCGTGCGGCTTCAAACAACTTGTCGAACCGTGCATGGCAATCTTGAGGGAGGCTGTAGATATTGAGTAGACGGAGGAATTGGTTGTTACGCGTGCGTGGATTTGCAGGAAGGAATTCAAGTAATACATGTGGAACGGCCTGGCTGTCGAAAGTTTAGTCGATAGCGGTATGAACGTGCTTGACTAGGGTTGCCACAAGGTGGTCTTGATCAAGATCATTATGCGCCACATATGTGACATATCCAGGAAGATTAGGAAGGGTACGAGGTTCTCGTAAAAAGATGATGTCGGGGGGGGGGGGGGGGGGGGGAGGGAGTGTGCGATTGGATATACTGAATGAGACTGCAGCGTGTTTTTCGGAAACTTCGGCAATTCCACTACCATACCGTAAGGTCTGAAGAAGACCGTGGTGTAGTGGATGCAGGGGGACTACAGCTCGCCATTTACAAGGATCGAATAAGGGGAAGCGCCAGTTCAAGAAGTGTAAGGATGCTACGGCCCCATTCTGCATCAACAGATTCCAAGAACCTGCAGGCGAAGTTTGCTGCCGCTTGAAGCTTCAGGACCCACCCCTTGCTTGGAGCTGTGTCTGTTGAAACCACTGATCTCAATGACAATTGCTGGATCGCGTTCGACCAGCTCTGCCTATGGACCGGAATGCGGCCACGGTCGGCCATCTTTAGGTAGAGTTCAGAGCCGTATATGTAGAAAGTTTGGCCATTCGTTGGGAAGTATAGGAGACAAATGAGGAGGCGCCATTGGCTGAAAGCGGGCTGGGCGTGTTCCAGGGCGTCTTCAGAAATTCGAATGTGACCAACCAGAACCCGGAAACAATACATTGGCGGTGGTCGCGAGAAACAAACCTGATAACTGCATTGGAGTAACTGTCGATGACTGAAAATATGGTACGCGTGATGTTTCAATCACGTTCATCCAAAATGATGGTGGAAGAGTGCGACTAGCGGAACGATCGACATAATCCGTACGCCAAGCGCCGAGGGCCGGGAATCTGCCGTCGGAGCGGTCACACTCTGTCCGAGCAAAACAGAGTTGAGCGGCGCATTCGTTTCTTACATCTTTCTGCATGATCATGATCAAAACAGCACGTGCACCCTATTTTCAACCACAAAGAGTTACTACACTTCACTCTTACGCGCTTATTAAAACCCTTTACGACCATTGACCTTTGATCAGAATTGTTTCTCGCTACCACCGCTAGGGGATTCTTTTCGGCTTCTGGTTGGTCAAGAGAGCATGCCAAGCCCTCTTTCCGAGTCTGCCGCACGCCCTGGCTCTGCCCGCGCCTCACATTGACCAAACTCTCTACATATACGACTCTGGTAGAGTTATATCATCTCTAGCCATCATAGTAATATGGCGGACAGCGCAATGGCGGCAGGCTGCCATAAAATAGCCGTAGATCTAGTACCCTGTACCGTGGCTGATATTTGGTGCTTGATTGAAGTTGTTCGACGAAGCAGATTCTTGAAACCCGGCGTGAACGGTAGCCTCATCTTTGAGGACCCGGCGAAAGTACTACGAAAGCGCAGCACCGGGGGAAAGCAGCGCAGCTCGCATCGAAAGCAGACTACGTACCGGCGTCTGCTTTCGATGCTTCTTTCGATGCGACTTTCGATGCGTGCTGTGCTGCTTTTTCCCTGGTGCTGCGATTTCGTGAAACTTTCACCGGGTCCTCAAAACTCGGGCTACCGTTCACGCCGGGTTTCAAAAATATGTTTCGTCAAACAATTTCAATCAAGCATGAAATATCACCCGCGCTATTTTGATGGCAGCTTGCCACCACAACTGCCAAAACGCCGTCTGCCATGGATGGATTATGGTGGCTGCCAAGTGGCTGCAGCAGCTGTATCTTGGCTAGAGGTGATATAACTCTACCTAAAGGTGGCCGTCAGTGACCGCATTCGCGGAGCGGGCAAACGCGATCCAGCAATTGTCATTAGAGAGTTTTAGTAGATCATTGCGATGACTCCGATAACGATACCCCATACTCCGACGCCGCCTTTGCGCATGCATGGTATCGTTATCGGGGGGTATCGGAAGTATCGAAACGATCTACTAAAACTCTCTATTGAGATCAGTGGTTGAAACGGACAGAGCCCTCCGTTTTGTTGTTCTGCGCTGTCTTTGATCGGTTAGCGCGCTCCCTGGAGGTTTCGGATCTTCGAGTTGATTCATTTCGTTTGAAATTGGCCCTTCTTTGGTCAGAGGTGCCTTTGATTTGTCCTTTCTTGGAAGCTTGACTAGTGTAGCATAGGTCGGTCTCTTAGGCCGCTGGTTTTCAGTTATGCTAGTCAAGGTGTCTTGCATTGTTGAAGAAGACTCCTCACTTTTTCTGGGCAAATCGGGCCAGTCAGAGGCTTGAACTGCAGCTTTGCCACTATAATAATCGACTGCAAGTTCCTTGGCATAGTTCCTCGTCTTTTTTTCTTGCTGCCATTTAGAACTGGATGTTGATGTAGCCGAGTGAGCGGCTCCGCAGTTTACGCACATCTCTTGAGCAGTGCAGGAGTCTCTGTCATCGTGCGTGTTGCCGCAGCGCTTGCACACAGGACTGTGCTTGCAAGAGGCCTCACGTTGTCCATAGCGGCAGCACTTGCGGCATTGTACAGGTTTCTCTTGGAATGGAGTAACTGGATGCCGAACAAGACCAAGGTAGACGAAGCTTGGCAGCGAAGATCCGCAGAAAGAGATCTTAATTGCCGATCTTTTGAATCCCGGAGTAAAGCTCACCGGAGAAAAGCACACCAGAGAAACGCTCACCAGAGAAAACCTCACCGGAGAAAAGCTCACAGCAAAAGTGGCAGATGCGGAGAAAAGCTCACTGGTCCTGAGGCATAGGCGGAGGAAAGCTCACCAATTTTTTTAGTTATTTTCATAACGAAGCTTTTGGATGCTCCATCACATACAGCAATTTATTATACCACTATAAGGAGTCAGGTTAATAACTTGAAAGTTTCATTTGTTTTTGCAGTATTTGTGGAACCGATTAGGTACATTGCTCGCAACCATGTGTTACAGACAAATAATTTCTGTAGATTATTTAGTATGCAAATAAAAGCCTATCTAACAATTCTATGAACTTGGAGTATAGGAAAAAGTCTACAGAGCTATGCATTAAGTTTTTTGTTAATTCGACCTCTACAGGACCGTGAAATTATGTCGAATAATCTCGAAGATCGAATTAAACCATGTGGGAATACAAGCGCAAATGTGTCCCGGGACTTTTCAACGCGATCGAATTATTCGAGGTCTCATTAACCCAAACATACTGTAACGTCCGCCTAGGACAATACAAAAGCGGAACTGTCAACATGTGCGACGCCTAAAACTCTCTTGGAAGCTATTGTAAGCATTGACAACAGAATAGAGCGGTGATTAGAAAATCAAGATTTCTTTCTTCCACGCACATGCCCTGCTTTCTAGCCGTTCGTGCTTGTTTCTCCACGCGTTGCTTTCGTGCGATAGTGCCACTACCGGGACCTTCTATGACCTACATAGTTGTACTCGGGGGTCGAAGCCTCAGATATGTGCCGACGTTTCACTAGGAGGCCTGCTTCCACCTTCCACGCTAAATTAAGAAACAGAGTTCACTCCTTTTGTTGCGTTCTTTCTCGTGACTGATTTCAGATATTCCTTTGTGTCTTAAGCCCCTTCCACTCTAACTTCAAAAGCAGGGTTCACACCTTTTGTTGTGTTGTTTCTCGAGGCTGGTTTAAGAAATATTTTTTTTTCTTTATTCAGCCAAGCCGGTAGAATAAGAAGATATTTTTTGTCGTTTAGCGGTTCCCTTTTGAATCGCACATTAAGAAAGTTGTGTCTATTTCTTATTGGTTGATAGTGGCACAGTCGAACGCTAGTTCCGTTTGCTGCATAAAGCAAACATTTTAGCCGTATCTGTGTTCTGACTGTCATCATGGAGGTAATTCGTTCGAACAAGGGGACGGCGAAAGTTTTGCTTGACGGTTACGACTACGTGCAAAAGCAGTCAAAAAACGGGTGGATCCGGTGGCAGTGCCATAAGCAGCGGACAGGCGGGTGCAAGGGAGCAATAACTACGGACCATGCTGTGAGTATAACAATCCTCGTTTTGACAGCAGAAAATAGCTACGGGCTGGGGCATATCTGTTTGTTTGTATAGCATGCTATTATCGGATCTTTAGTTTTCTTCACATTATTGACCAGAATATAGGGGTTTGACATTTATTTGGGGTAAAAAGAATTTTGTGGATGTGCCAATTGACTCTAATGTTTTATTCATTCATTGATTCTTTAATTTTCAAAATAAAGAATGCTGCCAATTAGCAAAAATATATTTTCTGCACCACGAAGATGCACCGCACGTACGTTTCAACAAAGAGATGGAGGGAGGTAAAAGTTTGGATAGAAAAATGATAAAGAACTGACCAAGTGTGCTCCTGTCCCAAAATATCAATTCTGTCTATCCGTTCGTTCATAATACTTACTGGCCATTTTATAATTTTTCTTTCACGTGCAATTCAGCGTATTTTCAATTTCCAACATGACACGAGTTTTACTGTTATCCGACATTATCTTTTTCTTAAATACTAGAAAGGAATATAATTTCCAAGCTGATATTTTTCGGTGAAAAAGTAACAAGTTTGTTGACTTATGAAATTTTAAACTGCCCTGGTGTTTTCTAAGTAAGCAGCGTCTCATAAGGCGATCTTCCTTTTTTGGTATTGCAGATCACTCGCTTTTGGTCAGTGACGGAGCACTACCATGCCAGCAACGTCGACGGCGTTAAGGTGACGAAGGTAATAATGGACCTGAAAAGAAAAGAAACGTCGGAAACCCCAAGCAAGCTCTTGGCCCATGCGTTATGCAGTTCGTCGGGCGGCGGAGAAAAGCTCACCGGAGATAAGCTCACCGGAGAAAAGCTCACCGAAAGACTGGCAGATGCGGAGAAAAGCTCACCGGCCTTTGAGCGAATGCGGAGAAAAGCTCACCGATATTTTTTTTTTTTTTTAACTTAGCGGATTCTGCGTCAAACATTGCAATTTAACATAATTTGCATTCGTCACTTCATTAAATGGACCATGAAATGACCTTTTTACTTTTGCCAGATAACTTTATATTAAACCGTCAATGTTCACTGAATGCCGAACAGGGCATCCGTTTTCGTTTCGGATTATTAACTTCTACACAAAAAATTAATGAAATATCGACTTTTTCTGTCTCTCCAACTGACCGCAAAACAAGCTGCGGCGTAATTTTGACGGTTGTGACGTACCCTGTTTCCGGAACCGGAAGTTCTCTCGGCAGTAGGAGAATGGGAGCGTTAGCGGCGGCGAGTTGGCGGTGTGCCGGTAGGTTTTACTGCGCTGATGGCGCTGATGTCACCGATGTATGTTCTGAATCGGCGCCTCTCATCGCCGCGATAGCCATGGACACATCGCAGCTGAGCGAGATTGAATGAGATGTGTTGCGCTACAGCGACAGCATGGGACTAATCCCTCCCATACGCCGGTATGCCTGTTGGGAAGTGCGGCGAGTCTTCCGGTGAAGACTCCAGAAGTCAACCCAACTGTCATTGTTGGTACAAGTACAAGGCGGCCCGTGTCAGTCGTTTGCAAAGCGACGTAGATGGAAACAAATTGCCGCGGCGTTTTTCGCGGCCTCGGAGATGCAGGAGCGAGCCGACGTTAAAAGAGATACGTTTGAACTACGAGTGACAGCAAGGAGCCACGTAAATACCTGTTCACACTCGGAGCGGACGCGCGCGTTTGATGGAAGTGCTGTATTCGCGCTGTTGGTAAGCGCTTCGGGACCGATCTTTTACGATTGCAACTCGATACTGACGCGACACTCGGCAAAGGAAGGTTGGACCGGCATTGCACGTAGCTCCCACGAACTGTTATAGCTCGACAGTGACGTGCAGTCTGTCAGAATAAAAATGGCATACTGATAACAAAGTGTACATACCGTGTTCCAAAGGTAATCCATACGGCGTTTATTTGAGCTCTATATCACACAAAACAAGAAGATAAAATCGACGAAAGTCCCTTTTCGACGACAGTGTTCGTCAACACTGCCTCGGAAAACAAGGGGAAGGGATTGACCTCACCTCTTAATCTAAAATTGAGGTCAGCGATCAAAATACGGGAAGGGTCACAAGGGTGGCGCAGGCATATTCCATTCAGCACGCCAGCCGGTCGTGGGCAGACGATCTTGGCCAAATACCGTTGAAGCAACGCTGCTCAGAGTCGTAGTGCCCGCTAGGCCTATTTGCCGAGCTCGCTTGGTCGCGGGTCGGTGAATTCGTGACCGTTCTAGCTTTTCCCGGGTGTTTGTGGATCCAGCGTTCTTGTTCGTCGTGGTCTGTTTCAAGTACTTTTTTCGTGCTGCTTGAAGTCGGGACGCGCGAGAAGAACACGTAGAAAAATAAACGTTTCTTGATCGTCGCGGCCATGTAAACGTTCCTTGATCGTCGCGCCCTACTGCGCACGCGCAGTAGTTGCTTCGTTTACCACACGATAGATGGCGCTTGGCTCTCAGCATTATCAAATTTGGCAATTTTCGTCACATCTCTAATTATGCTACAAAATGTGGATCTGAATATTATTTAACAAAACTTTTAGGTAACATGCGCCGGCTTTTTATTGTTTACGATCGCGGTGCTGGTCAGGTAGGCTCTTACCCAATAGGCGACGTGGATTCGGCTAACGTGCAGCGATTCCGCGGATGCATCGCAGTGAAAAGGCAGAGAGCTTTCGAAGGAAAGAAGGCGCAAAAGAGTAAAGTTTTTCTTTTAAAAGTTCTATAGCGAATAATTTTTTTTTGGCTCCCTATTTTTGTGTTCTTGTGTTTCTTTTCGCACCTTTTACGACGATCGGTGGATGAAATTCGATTTCAGAATCGTTTCATGGTCCCTTTAAAAATATGTCCACTTTTTTGCAATATTCTTGAAGTTCATTGGGCATATTTACTAATTCATCAGAAATTATTAATCACCCATTCTGTATATTAATGAAGCCGCAAGTATAAAATCAGAACATCGTACACCGGTAAAAAAGACCACAATTTATTGACAACTGGCAGGGTGCCGTCGGTAGCTCTGTCAAATAATGATGGTTGTTCAGTTTCAAATATTGTGTAGTGCCTAATAGATAAGTAGGTGTTTGTTGATGTAATCAGTGTCGGCTACGCTTTTTTTCTGTTAATTTCACCAACAAAACTTTAGTTGCGAGAACAGATTCGTCCTGTCGTGTTTGTTGTCTTCACTCCGTCGTCGTCGTTTGAGTGGTTTTCATCATGTATAACGTTTACCAACTCGCCCTATTTGCTACATTACAGAAGACTACTACGAGTAACAACGGTGCCAGTGTGCAGCTCTGAAGGTCATGGGTGACTCGCCGTAGGAAGGCACTATCACACAAAGGCAACGTGTCGAAACACCAGCACGAACAGCTAGAAAACGTGCTTCTCCGTGAAAGAAAAAAGTTTCGATATCCTACTGACTGTTTTGTCCTATTTTCAAATGTTAACAAAAGCTTCAAAGAGAATTTCAGGCACCGCGTTGTTGCGCATGCATTTTAGAATTTTCGGCATTTATAGTTTTCATTTTTAGGCTTTAGGCAGACATTATTAAGTTTTCGAACTTTTTCCGGCTCTTCAAGTTCATGAAACTTTGAGTTGAGCTTTCGTTGCCTACAGAGTAAGCCACAGAAAACATTCGCCCGCAATTATTAATTTGGGAGCAATATACCCAATAAGCTTAACAAATAATACAAAAAATGATATTTTGTTTTTTACAAAGCTGACGAATTTTAATGATAATAAACTGATATGTGTTACGCATGATCCAACAGCCTCCATATAAAAAGAAGAAAAAAAAATCGGTGAGCTTTTCTCCGCATACGCTCAATGACCGGTGAGCTTCTCTCAGCATCCGCCGGTTTTGCGGTGAGCTTTTCTCCGGTGAGCTTATCTCCGGTGAGCTTTTCTCCGCTGAGTTTTTCTCCGGTGAGCTTTTTTCCGGGATTCCAGTTCGTCAGCTGCTGTGAGGGCAAATATTGGAATTCTGGAGACTGTGCGTCGCGACTTGCGCCAGCAAAGTAGCCGGCTGCACCCAGCGGAACCAAAGTCCACCGCTAAGCTCAAGGTCGAGGACATCTGCGCCTAGTTCGCTTTCTCTTTCTTTGATTTCCTTCGCATTTCCTTCACAGCCAGCGAGGCTGCCTGTACCCGTTAAAGACAGTTAATTTAGTTGATATAGTAGGGATATAGAACTGTGTTATATTCACACCTGACAGTGCATAAATGAAAGTGCGGAACAGAGAGCGTCCCAAGAATTGTAGATAAATAAATGTCGAAGGGCTGCCGGTGGCCGACAGGGCAAAGATGGCGAGAAAACAGTCAAGCTTGGCTTGAACCCTTTCATATTAAAGTGCAAAAATGTCTGCTAATTTTAATGTTGTAAAACAAAAAAAAAAAATCATGTCTTTTTTATTTATTTTGTCGCTTCGTTTGAATTGTTAGATTTTTTCTTTGGGTGTGTGTTTGCTGGACGAGATTCTTGCATCCAGCGTCTCATCAAGGATTCCTTTGTGATCTTGAAGGGACCCGTCAACGTTAAGGGGGAACAATGCGATGCAAAACGAAGCGCTCCCCGGAGCGCGTTGCAGGGAGAAGCTTGATCCGTGCGAGCGACCATTATTATGCACGCTGAGCTTCCCCGGCATCTTCAAAGGGATCCGGCCAGTTTTACTTATTCATATGGCGCAGCGACAAGATGGGATTAAGAATACAACCTTGAAAAATAAAAAAAATACGCAGCAACCACATTGGAAAAATAAAAAGCTATAATAATTCTTCCTGTCTGACGGGCACGTGGCATCTATATTTGATACCATTTTTTTTTTTTTTAGGAACGAGGAACGGTAAAACAGAAATGGACCGAGCGAAGTGTCAAAAGAATGCGCTTATCGACTTTTTTTTTCTATTTTGTAGCTTAAAATATTTCCTTCTTCCCAATATTTTCGCATTCTGTCTTGGATGTCATGAAAGGAAGCCCTGCTCCGGCGTGATTTAAAGAGCATCCTCTCGTCACTACCTTTTAGTTTGGCGCGGACCACGTGACCTGGAGAAATAATGATTCGGGAGTCAGTTACGGTATTTCTAAACCAGTAAGTGTTAAGACCTCGAAAATCCACAGGAAAGAGGCAAAGCAAAATTATATAGACCGGTTAGTGGCGATTTTTATTGCGCGTTTTCGAACCTGCTTTTACGGCTTCGGCTTTTGACCACCAGGCGCTGTAAATATCTCGTTCTCTCGTGAAGGCTGTCGAGCGAACCTTCCGCCAGAGTTTTCTGTTCTAGCCACTAGGTGCCGTTGGTTTCGCCGCAGTCGCCGCCAATGCTCTTGGCTCGTTCTGTACGGCAAGCGTTTTTTACATTATTGTGAAAACATGACGTTTTTATCTCCCCCCCCCCCAAAAAAAAAAAAAAAAAAGAGCACCACGCGTTTTTTTTAACGTGCCCAGTGCGATTATTCTATGCGGCGCAGGTAATAAGAACAATAAAAGCAAGTCATTGCAGATTCATGCGCGTATTGGTCTTCGATGCGTAACCAGGTGCTTCATGGTTTTCCTAACTATACGTCTCTAAGAAAGTAAAGCTTGTGGGTTTCCCCTTTTACGGGGTACCACTTAGAAACACAGAAGCAGACATGTACACGTTACCCAAAAAAAAGTAACTAAATACCGTTACTCGTTACTCGCTCAAAAAGTAACTAAATACGTTACTCGTTACCGATTCTGAAAAGGAACGCGTGAGTTACCTCAAAAGTAACGAGTTACTTTCCACGTTACTTTGACGACCAAATACACAACTGTTTTTGTTTCATGGTTTATTGTTTTCTTTTTAGTAGTCATTGCCCTTCAGCAGCAGCTGCTTGTAGTTTTTCATCAGTTATGTTTCCCCGCTTCCTTGAAAATACATCTCCGGCGACGCTGAAGAGTCGTTCTACCGACGCGCTTGAAGGAACGGCAGTGTTGTGCTTCAGGAAGAGCTGGTGAAGCTTTGAGAACTGCGCCTTCATTGAGGACAGCGGGTAATGGGTTATGTGCCTCCCCGTGTTTGCAACCTCCGGGTTTACATTCGGTCCGTACCCGTTCCTAGAAGGTTCAACCAACGAACCTGATTGTGCTCGCTGGGTGAAGGACATTCCCAGCTGTAGAGTTCAGTACAGCAACGTTTATCGCTGGACACGTCAGTCGAACCGTTCGACTGACGTGTTCAGCGATATACGTTGCTGTACTGTCATACTGGTTAGTTGTTTTTTGGGTTGCCCATCTGCCTTTGTCACAATAGACGCATACTCAGGTTAGAATAAAAGCAAGGCCGTTTAAGCGGTGTTGTACACGTTACTCCTCAAAAGTAACGAGGTACCGTTACTCGTTACTTGGCCTTCAAAGTAACTAAATATCGTTACTCGTTCCTTTTCTAAAAAAGTAACTAAATACGTTACTCGTTACCGAAAATAGTAACTAGGTACAAGTAACTCGTTACTTGTAACGCGTTACGTACATGTATGCACAGAAGGTTCCTTGGGTCCGGATAAAGACGTGTTTATTGACTCAGGTGTCACACGCTTGCCGTGAGGGCCAACAATGGTGGAGATGACGGCGCTGTCTCTTTTGACAGGATCACCAGTCGGAGTCCGCGCTGCCGCAATTGACAGTATCACGGAGGGGGAGGATCAGGTAAAGATAGGAAGGCTCCGTCGAGCAGAGCCTCCCCCAGCGAGAGTCCCGCCCGTTGGATTAGGGCCGTCTTATATAGCCTGCGGGAATGGACGCGCCCAGGGTGGGTCGGATGTAGGTGGCTCCCCGGAGGGGCGGACGCGTCCAAGTCATGATCCCGAGGGGTGTGCCTCCGGCAAATCACCCGAGAAGGACGAGGGAAAGCCGCCCACCAGGGAATACGGCTTCGCCCTCGCATCCGGGATGCGCCCCAACTTGGCGACGTCCCACGGCCTGCCTGAGCTAGGCCTAGATAGGGATGCGGGGAACACGTGGTTCCCACACTCCCCCCTCCTTAAGACTGAGGTAGGTTTAAGAAAAATAAAAAATTAACCAACCGACTCTCGAAAATAAAACAAAACAAAAACAACGCGGCGGTGCCGGCTCCCACATGCTTGGGGTAACAAATAAGTCAACGGTCCTTGTGACGTGTCCAACGACGCAGTCGCTCGCTCACCATGGCGTAGTGTCTTCGGTCGATGTGGATCGCGGGGCCCTTGGGACTTGTCACGGGAAACGGGAACGGCTGGATCCCTGGTCGGTGAGCTGTCCGACCGCCGTGCGGGTCCCGTAGAAGATGAGCGGGCAGTCCGTGACCGGTTGTTGGTCCCGGCGTCGCACGAAGACGACGGGTCGCTGGTTTGGCCCGCGGCCGGCCGGGGTAGCGGGGCTGCCTGACGAGTCACGCGCAGCCCGAGCAGTGGTCCATGGACGCCGCTGAACTGCCGTAGCCAGGAGACAGCAGCTCCCGAACGACGCGAAGCCGCGTACTGGCTGCGGATCCTCTTCGTGGATGCGGGGACGTACTGCGGTCGAATGACCACTTGGTCTCCGACCGCTTGTGACGACGCTCGCACCGCGTTCTTGCGGTGACGTGTTGGACACGTGAGCGTAGGTGGCAATAACTGACCAATGGCCGTTACGCCTACCCTTTCCCTCGGATGCCGTAGTTCGGGGGATTCCCCTACGGGTTGATCCGAGAGCGAACGCTGAGGTGACCTTCTATCTAGGTCACCGCTTGCCAGCAAACAATGGTGTCTGGCGCGTTCGCGAAGGCAGCAGGTGCATTATGATTTGCACTTTCCTTAATGTGACATTTCGCCACTTACTGGGGCCAGGGTTGCCAGGTAGTTTCTAGCTCGTACCGCCAAATTCAGAAGGTGTAGCCCAAAAGTAGCCATATGCAAAAGATTTATGTAGCCCAAATTTAGTAGTCATATTCTGCAGAACCCAAAATATCGTGCGCTGGAATGTGCGAACTGAATTCGAAGGCACTGCGTCTGTATATCTTGGGTTTAGGAGCAGCTTGCAAGAACTACGACATCTTGAAATGTATCGAACGCTTTATTTCAAGCACAACAATACAAAAAAAAAATGTTTCCACACGCGTTTTTACAGTCACATAGTTATGAAGCACTCGCGCGTGCCCGGCTTACTCGCCTCAATCATGATTTCCGTCTTAAAACGGGCAAAAACTTCTTCAGTAGAGTTGATGTCCTTACAGCACTCGTTCTTCCCAAGGAAAGCAAACTTTACATAGAGGACGTTTTGAAGAGTTGGAAGGGACATGTCTTTCTTAGGCCTGACTTTGTGAGGGATACGTGACTGAATACTCTCTCCTCGGTGGCATTCGACATGGGCAGTTTCGGGAGCGCGATGGCAAGCTCGGATAGCAACGGAAACAGGGCTGCTCCTGCGCATCGATCTTGGCCTTGTTCGGAATATACATTGTCCAAAATCTGTTGTCTTTTGTTATGGCTCATTGTGCTTTAAGAGACTTCCACGTTTCGCGGAAAAACCTCCTTAGTTATATCCGGTACAGCACGCATTATCAGGCGACATCATGTTTTGAGTTGCCTTTAGTATCATTTTTCCTCGGATGAGGTGCCTCCTGTAGAAGGTTGGTGGGAAAACCGAGAAAATAAAAGACGCCAGCAGGAAGCAGAAAGAACTTGGGAGCATAAAATAAGCCACAATTAATACAAAAGCGATGTCGTCGGAGCTGAATCTAGGTCGCGGTAGCTCACGCCCACGAATCTTCACGCAGAAAATCCCTAAAAGGGGGAATCCAGAATGGGTGGACTGTCGCTTTGTGTCCACGCTGAAGTGTTTTGTACATCTACTCTAAATTAAGCAAAAAAAAAAAAAAAAGTTGTCCGCGTTAGGATCTAAAATAGCCCAAAATAGCCACATAGCCAACCGCCAAATTTTGACGCCAAATGCATGGCAAAGTAGCCCAATTTGGCTATTAATAGCCCAACCTGGCAACCCTGACTGGGGCTGCATCTACGAAAACTTCGGATATTAGTTTTTCCGAGTTCGCAGATTGTAGCGAGACGCCTGTTGTTCGTCGTCGGCGTTATCTCGCGTTTTGCGTGCATATTGCCGCGGGGGCTGCGTTTGTTCGTCCCCCTCCTCTTCCCTTTCATTGTAGGGTTTGAGATCGCAGACATGCACAGGCCCGCTGACTTTTCTCGAGTCTTTCTCAGTCAGCTTGTACACGAGTGGTGATAATACGTGGTGCACTCGTTACGGGCCCAACCACTTTGGTGCCAGCGAAGCAGAAAAGCCTTTGCTGGCATCGCTCAGAACATGTTTTCGTCTGAGCACGAGATCGCCTACTTTGTAGCGGAGATCCCGGCGAGAGCGGTCGTACTGAGCTTTTTGTTTAGCTCGCGCTACCCCGAGATTGCGACGGGCCTCCGAGAAAGCTTTCGTCATCCGGGTTTGTAGCATGCGCGCGTGTTCAGTCTGTTTCGACTGTGCGTCGCTCACCCCAGCGTTTGCGCCCAGGACGCGGTCCATTGGATTCGGCAATTCTCTTCCAAATGTGAGGAAGGCGGGGGTGAAACCTGTCGAACGATTGACAGTGGAACGGAGAGCGAACCCAATCTCGGGAATGTATGCGTCCCAGTCGCGGTGCTTTTCGGCGAATGCTGCCAGCATGGGTTTGATGTTTCTGTTACATCGCTCCGTGATGTTCGCCTGTGGGTGGTATGGTGTGGTTGTTCTGTGCTTGATGCCCAGCGCTTTGCAAGCGTCCACAAATACCTTCCTGGCGAAGTAGCTTGCTCTATCTGTTAGAAGAGCTTCAGCGAACCGAATCGGGTGAACACCTCCATGAGCTTTTCAGTGATTGCTCGGGCCGTCAGCTTTCGTAGTGGGAAAAGTTCTACCCATTTGCTGAAGTGGTCAGTGACAACCAACAGATACTGGTGTCCTTTGGGGCTCCTTGGTAAAGGGCCGACCACGTCGCAAGCCGCCAAAGACCATGGTTCTTGGCTGTGGATCGGCTGCATTAGGCCCGGAGGTTTGCCGCCTCTTGGTTTGAAGCTTCGGCAAGTGTGGCACGTGCGGGCGTAGCGGAATACGTCCCGTTTCATGCCCGGCCAGGTTGCGATGTGGCATAACTTTGTGTAAGTCTTGGAGCCGCTCGCATGTCCGGCCAAGTGCGAGTCGTGATAGTAACGCATTACTGCGCACCTCAGACTTTTTGGCACTACCACCTTGAACACATTGTCTGTGTCCTTCTCAGATGGGATATACTTCAGCAGGAGCCCGTCGGCGTTCAGCAGAGATTGATCCAGCGTGTCAGTACCAGTACCAGATCATCCCGACACTCGGCGTTTACTGCAATACCAGCAGTCGTACGCCCGGCGGACGCGCCGCCCGACTCCACAGAGTCCGACTCACTCGAGAGTCCGTCGATCACCTTTCGACAAAACGGATCATTCTGCTGAGCTTTCAGTAGCTCTTCTTTGCTGAACACGATCCCCACTGCGCTCACTGCGTCTATGTGGTTCACGTTTTCGTCCGAGGAGGTCAGTGGTGCTGCCTCCATTTTGGACTGATTTTCGGCTTCGCCTGGCTTGGAGTTTGCCGTTGGCTCGGCCTGGGTCCTCGCGGAAAGATTTGCGCAGTCTACGGGGGCTCGCGACAGTGCGTCGGCCACCACGTTTGTGCTGCCTTTCCTGTACCGCACGACATAGTCGTATTTCTGCAGTAGCAAGGCCCATCTCGCTAACCGTCCTGCGGGTTCGCGAAGTCTGGACAGCCATATTAGGCTCTGGTGATCTGTTTCGATCGTGAACGTGGTCCCGTCGACATAAATGTCGAAGCGCTTCAAGGCAAAAACAATGGCCAAGCACTCTTGTTCACATGTGCTGTAGTTCACCTCAGCGGGTGTCAGCGAGCGGCTAGCAAAAGCTACCGGACCAAGCACTCCCTCGTGCTCTTGGAGCAGGACCGCTCCCAAGCCCAGTTTGCTCGCGTCCGTTTGGATCACGAAAGGATTGTTCAAGTCGGGCAGCTTTAGTTCAGCTGTGTCCGCGAGCGCTTTGGAGGTGCAGCGGAATGCTGCCTCCTGCTCGGGACCCCAACTCCATCTCACGGTCTTTCTCAGTAGCCGCGTTAGTGGCGCTTGGAGTGATGCGCAGTTTGGGATGAATTGGCGGTAAAACTTTACCATTCCCAGGTAGCGACGGAGCGAGTTTACGTCCGTCGGCGCCGGAAACTCCCGGATAGCCTTTAGCTTCTCGGGGTTTGGCGCGATGCGCCCGCAGTCGAGCGTGAACCCAAGCAAGGTTGATGCGGGTTTCGGCTATTTGGGCCTTTTCTGGGTTTAATGTGATACCCGCGGCCTTTAGCCTGTCGAACACATCCTTCAGATCTCGTAGATGATCTTCGAAGGTGTTGGAGTACACGACAATGTCGTCGAGATAGGCCATTGCATGTTTCCATTTGGCTTCTCCCAGTACTCGGTCAATCAAGCGTTGGAACGTCATTGGCGCTCCGCACAGACCAAAGGGCATTCTTGTGAATTCGAAAAGCCCGCGGTGACACACAAAGGCTGTTTTGCCTCGTTTTTTCGGGGGCGGGGGGGAGGGGGGGGGGGGGGGGGCGTCGGCATTTTTGCATATATAATGCAAACGGTACCTGCAAACAACAACAACAAAAAAAATTCTTTATTGGGTGATTGACAGCGATAACTAAAAAACGTGCCACAGTGTCTATGTCGGAAACTTAAATGTTTTTTTTTTATTATTTACCTGTAGAATGCGTTTTCGATATCAAATATATATATATATATATTTTTTTTTTGCCGCCGTTGCCGGTTGAGAGCTTATAAGTTATATCGCTTATAACTTTTTAATAAAAAAAAAAAAAACGTTACTTCTGAAACTTTCGCATATGGTCTGGACCACTAGCGCCACATTTGGATGGAGGTTGTGAGCTCGGCGGTGCGTCGTTTACTTTTGCAGCAAAACGAATCCCTGGAATTTTATTTATCTATTTGTTTATTTAATGGGGATGGGAGGGGGAGAAAAGGAAAGGCTTGAAATGTTTTTTTTTTTTTTTTTATGAACGCAGTGGTTAGTGCACAAGAGCCTGTTAAAGCCATAGGGAACACGGTGACAGCCGTCGTGTGCTTTAGTTTCCGAAAAAAAAAAAAAAAAAACAAACCAGAAAGAGCTTTTGGAGCCAGGCGTGCCCACGCGTATTGTGTAATCTATTGACAGAGCAGAGGAAGCGAAATCGACACCAAAAATAGGCCAGAACAATTCAATATAAAGATCGTAAAAATTTCAATCCCCTTGGCCCGTTCCGGGTACAGACGGAGGATCTTGTATTGCGTTTATGCATGCTGTTTTGTAAAAAAAAAAAAACAACAACATATACTCCCTTCACTCAAAAAAAAAAAGTTTGGTCGAATACGAATAAAAGCCAATATTTATAATAGTAATAATAGTTATATGTATTACACACACAAAAAGAAAAACCTTGATACCGAAAAAACGCTCTACAGACAAAATTAAAAAAAAAGACTGCCAAGGTTTCGAGATAGACATTGTGGTACGTTTTTTTGTTTTCTTTAATTTATCGCTGTCAATCAACCAATAAAGCAATTTTTTTTTGTTTGCCGGTAGTGTTTGCGTTATATGCAAAAATGCCGACGCTCCCGCGATAAAAAAAAATGATGCAAGGAAAACTTTAAATAAACGGGTCAGTTTCACGCGGTTCCTTTCAGCGAACAGATTGCGCGGGTTATTTTCGGTAAGGCTCATATTGCGACGGGTTTTACAAAAGAACACGGTAGAGCTTTTATGTTTCTTTTTAGGTTCAACGACTACGGTTCGTTACGTACCGCTGTGTTGGGAAAGGCGATATTGGCGACAAGGCTAGACAGATTTCGAAATAAATAAAGGGTTCGTACAAGAACAGGGTAAACCTTTTATGGTATTTTTCACGTTCAACGACTACCGTTCGCTTAGTTGGACGGCGTTGGAAAAGCGACCTTGGCGACAATAGACCCTGTTCAAAACTCCGCGACAACGCCTGTCCGCCATATTGCATCATCACATGCTCTGGGCATGTATTGGACACGAGGCTTGCGTCAGCGCTCGGCTTTAGCTCGTATTGGACAAGAGTGATGACGTCAGCGTTCGGCGATGACTCGGATCCAATCGCCGAGTTTCATGCCCAAGCATGGCGACAGCCAATGTGTCTTGATGGACTTTTGAAAAGGATCTATACTGGACAAATTAAAAAAAAGTAATGTTTATTTTTTTTTTTTATGAACAAGGTAAAGCTGCATGTCGTGTCTGGAGCCGCAGATGCGATATCACGAGCAAAACCGCACCACGTGAATCCGGCTTCAGTCTCTGCCTAAATGTGGCGGTACCGGTCAGGACGAGATGCTTAAAGTTTAAAAACTGTACAGCATCTTATACAAAGGTTATAGGCTATTTTTGTATTAAAACTCTCAATGGCAAATTGGAGTCCGTTCCTTGTTGCTCACGCAACTCATCTCCGTGGATTCGTGGGTCTACTCCTGTGACACTTCCCTACAGAAAATATCTCAAAATCGGTACTATACTTTGAATTAGATAACGCCAAGATCTGACACTTTGACAGCATGGTCCGGACCACTGGCTGTACTTTTGAGTAGAGACTGCGCGTTAGGCGATGCGTAGTTTGATTTTTTGCGGTGAAAACAACGCTGGGCATTTTTTTCGGGGGTATACTCTCCTTCATCGTCGTCTTTCTCTCCAGTCTCAGGGTTATAGTTCATCGTGTATAATCATCCATAGCTCGTTTCCGCCCTAACATTCTGTTCAGAAAAAGGAACTTGGGAACATCACAACGCCAAACAAAAAGCAGTTTTGTTTTGTTTTCTATGAAACGAAGATGGTAATTGTATGAATCACTATAGAGCGTGAAAGGAGAAGAGAAGAAAGTATCCAGGTTTTCTCAACGTAATGTAAGCACACCGTCTCCTAACGCAATTCAGTACACTAATTGAGCAGGATGGAATTACAGGACTGGAAAACAAGCGACGCTCGAAACGCACATAAAAGGAACAAGCAAAACAACAAGCCGCTTCCAAAAAAAGTAAAAAAAAAAAAAAAAAAGACTGGAACACAACTGCTTCAAAAGGGGCGGTGCAACGATATTCGATTGGATGTTTTTCACTTACACGAGCTTACTGGCACTAGTGGGACTCAAGGTTAGTCGCACGCAACGCCACTGGCCAAGAAACTCATTTGTTGCGGTGTAATTTCAGAGACAAAAGCGATCATTTTCATTTAATCTCTCCTTTGCAAAATTTTATGACGTAAAGTGAGGATCGCAGTACACCCATATGACGATATTTGAATGCTGTTCATGGAGTGAACCCGAGCATTGCGTGGGCACTCGATTTGGGCTCGTGATAATTACTAGCTCGAGAAGCATTCGGGTAGCGGCCCGTGTCCAATAGCTGCAACGACGGCAATAGCCCAGCCATCACAATGTCTGGAACTCAGCGCGTGTCCTGAGCTTTGCCGACCCCAGCGCGTGGCTATGATCAACATTGGCGGCATATAATCGGCTCCAGATCACGTGGCCGCTTGTTCTGGCTGCGAGTTGAGGGGGTGAACGCTGCTCGTTTTTCTTTAATTTTTTACTGGGACTTCTATTGCGTAGGGTGAAAAACGAACGCGTGTTTCATAGGTCATTAACGTTAGGAATCCGTTCTAAGCGGTAGTTGCACAAAGTACGAAAATTGTTGCATCGCCCCTTTAAAAGCAGCCGAAATTCGCTCGAAATTCGAGACATGACCAAAATAGTTTCCATGATAGATTTGTTCTCCTCGTGGACGCTTGTGCGACCGTTTCGATCTTCAAATATGAGAGAATTTTATATAGCATGGTGCCTGAAACGCCTTACCAACTTTTGTGTTTACAGCGTCAAAAAAATAAAAAAAGTTGTCCCAAGATTTTTGTGTGAGACGTCATGCTGCCGCCGGTTCGCGATCCTGCGGTGTCCCAGACAGCGGTGGTGGATGTGGCAGACGCCTGTTCTGCTGCACGTCTTTCTCAGTGTGCAGTCCACGAAAGCTACGGCAGCCGGGACTTGGGACGCCGCGACGTCAGCGACACTCGCGATCGCCCATGCTTTTCGCCAGCTATTTCTACTGACCCCGATTCCGTGACATTGCCCAGAGGAGGAAGAAGTGCCTGGAATAGGAAGCCCGATTTGCTCGCTCCTCTAGTAAGCGATCATATTATTTGTTATTTGACCCGTCACATCTGAAACCGTCGCTATTGGCGATACTGCATTCCGACGCCACGCTCGCCGAGAATGATAAACGGCGCTCCGCCGTGAGCTGCAAAATGCGGCCACCGGCTGACAGGTCCCGGTCACCACGGCAATCGACTACCAGGGGTGCTATGTTGCGCTTTTTGGACTCCCAGGAGACTTGGAAGAGGGAAGTGACGTCAACGACTAGAGAAACGCAGATTGGATGTTGACAGAAGAAAACAAAATCAACATCCAATCTGCATTTGCTGCGTTGTTGACGTCACTTCCCTCTCCCTAGTCTCCTGGGAGTCCAAAAAGCGCAACATAGCCCCCCAGGGGGGCTATGTTGCACGTTTTAGACTCCCAGGAGACTAGGGAGAAGGAAGTGACGTCAACAACGCTCTTTGGATGTTGATTGGTGGAGTCGCTGATGACGGTATCTGCAGAAGAAAACAAAGAAAAAGAAGGTGCGTTTCCGCGATGCGTGGTGTTGCTAAGATACCTTCATTCACACCTACGTCACTTCCTTCTCCCTAGTCTCCTGGGAGTCCAAAACGTGCAACATAGCCCCCCAGGTCCCGTTCACAATCTTGGCACCAGATAAGGAACAACAATACAATGGGCCACTCGACTGCAAACGACCACCCTAACAAGGCCAACATCATGATCCCAGCTCACCAACAAGTACGCGCAGAAAGGACACCTGCAAAGAATGACGAGTCATCATCACACTCGCTCGAGGACGGCGACGACGAAGACTCATCACCTTTGACTGTCGTAACTTACCGAAAGAACAGACCATCTGGCATCCCAGTGATCTTGAAACCTACAGGAACCAAGTCATTTTGGAAAGTAAACCCCAACTCAATGACAAACGACATTCTTGCGGTAACACACGATAATGTAGTATCGCACAGAATTAACAAGGACGGTAGCCTCTGGGTACACGTGGCATCACTTTGTTCGGCAAACAAGTTACTGGCTCTGCACTCCATAGGCAGCGTTGAAGTCACCGCCCACGTGCCAGAGACGTATTCAAAGAATCTGGGGAAAATCAAGAACCTTCCTCTTGAATACTCCAACTCTGCACTGCTGGAGTACCTACTTGACAACGGCGTAACATCCGTTCAACGGCAAATTGCATATAATCGGCGGGAGGACGGAAGCGTCGAAGAGCAACCATCTGAAAGTGTCTTACTCGTCTTTCGCACAGATCGGCCAATGCCACAACGAGTGTTAATTGGATTCACCAGCCATCCAGTCGAGTAATACTTCGGATCACCTGTGCAGTGCTTCAAATGCCAAAAATACGGCCATGTTGCGAAGTATACTGCAGGGGTCCTCAACGCTGCAAGGTATGTGCTGGGCCACATCGTTACAAGGACTGCACCAACAGGAGCGAAACCAAATGCGCTAATTGTGGCGGAAATCATCCAGAAACATTCTCAGGGTGTTCACGGAAACAATCAGCTTCAGAAGCATTTCGTTGAAATATGCTGAACGGTAGACATGCAACGCGCCGTGCACCGTCACCAAACCCTGAAGTTGTTCGAGTACCTGAGCCGCCTCGATCTCAACAAGACAAGGCACAGATGACTACATACTCCAGCGTTCTGAAACGTCCAACTAAAATGCGCAAGCCGCGTATCATCGAGGAGACTCAAGAAAACGCCCCGAACGAACCAAAACAAGGACCGTCTCTACCAACACCAGGCTCGACAGCACGACGTACGTCGAGCAATATTAAGCCATCTAAAAACTACAGGCAACCAAAGGCTCCTCAAGCTTCACATCTGCCACGATTTGAATCGCATCAACAAGGTGATATAACCAAACTTCTGATCCCAATGTTTTTTGGAGCTCTTAAAGCCATCCTGCAAACGTCACCAGATGCCAACGATCTCCCTGAAGCCAAGGCTTTTCTTGCTTTGGAACATTTAATATCGTAAAATTGGCTTTAAATGAATAGAAAACAAGGTCCCACGTAATGGAAGATATATATAAGGCAGCAACAACATTTCAATGGAATGCAAGGGGGTTAAGATCACGATTATCAGATTTCCGTCAGTTGGCACACAAGTATAAATATCCCATCATAGTGATATGTGAATCAAAGTTACCCCAGAATCTATAACTGTCAGGTTACGAAGTATTTGATTCATTGCGTACTGCTGGGGAAAGCCGAGTCACACTATTCATCCGTCGAGACCTCACGTACGTGCCACATGTCATTCCACCTCACGAGGACAATGAGTACGCGTGTGCTTCAAGCTCTGACGATAAGCTCTCGTTCACAATAATTGCATCGTATATACCGCCTAAATCGAAATTCGAGAGACAACGCCTAGAAATCATTCTAAATACGGTACTCCCACCTCACATTATAACTGGCGATTGTAATGCGCATCACCATCTATGGGGTAGTGTTCGAACGACTCCTCGTGGGAGATGCCTTGCTGATATAGCTGACGTCCATAACTTATTTATCCTGAATGATGGAAGTTCCACATCTACATGGGACAAGTGGCAGCAGTTGCCTTGATTTCACATTTGTGTTATCGAGCTTGGCATCATCTGTTGCCTGGTTCACAGATGTAGAAACGCGCGGGAGTGATCATATCCCAACCTACACAATAATTCACGATTTTCTCAAGAAACAAAAGGCAACATAATCCAGCGAGTGAATTGGTTGGAATTCGAAGAGGCAATGAAAAAAAAACAATGAATAGCCTCCACGAATTTGAGAGTGCAATCAAGCCTTCTGGAAAATCAGCAACGCACAGTTACAAACTTCCAGCTCATCGAACAGTAATCGATGTCGAGTATGTACATCTCCGTGCAATACGACGGCAGGCAGAACGGCGCGCTAGACGATCTAAACTTAAAGAGGATCTTCGAGCGGCAAGACGACTAAAAAAAAAAAAAAAGTAAGTCGTAATTTAGATAAAATTGGCCAACGCCGATCCCGAGGATTTTGTGCAAACATTGATCCTCGAACACCACTCAGTATAATATGAAAAATATCGAGGGGACTTAAAACACCTCCCCAACAATATCACCCACTTCGGGCACTTTCATAGTCAATGAAGTGCCCTCAGAAAAACTATAGCGAATGAATTCTGCGTTTTTCTCACAGCACACGCAAGTATAAGGTCACTCGGCTATAAAGGTGGCGCGCTGCTAAGTTTGATATTGTCTTGACGATCTGCTTTCCTTAAGGAACTT
>JABSTQ010002839.1:0-16310 GCA_013358835.2 Ixodes persulcatus
CCAATTCGGAGGCGTCCAGGAAAGGTAAAAACGCCGAAGACGCATTTGAGCCTGTCGTCACAGAATACCTCCATCGCCACTAACCGCAACACATGACGCGGCAAAGAAATTATTAAACTTGTCTGCGAGCAAGGGCGATAGAGAGCCGAAATTTTTTTTGACTCTATTAGTTATGCTTCTTGGCTCGCCTCCTCGAAAGCAATTAATTAGAGACCACGTCTTCGCGGCATCGAAACGGGCCTGGTAGAACATATTCTTGAAGTATTTGCGTTTTGAGGAACGAATAAGTGCATTGACCCTATTCCGAGCGCATCTGAACTCGGCTCTAAGTGCGTCGCTGTTGGGAGACCACCTGCACCGTAACCATAATGCTTCCTTCAGCTTAATAGCGGCTAAGATATCATCACTGAGCCATGATCGGCCTGTTTTGCGCTATTTAAATTTTATAACTATTTTACTAGAGTCTTTACTAGAGACAGCCTTGTGGGCTTGTGGGACTTGACCCAAACATTGGTGAAATACATCTTAGATCATTGAGACACAGTACACACAATAACTTCATGTTTCAAGGAGGCCGTCTTGACGCTATAATGTCAACTTGCCTCAATACTCTAACCCCATTCCCCCCCCCCCCCCGACACACACTCACACCCATCACACTACGCACAGATAGCAATAAACGCAATGGCAGAAAACACATAAACAGACACAGGACCTGTTCTAGTAATATAGTCTGTTCAGGACCTTTTTCAGCTTACTCCTTGTTTCAACATGATAAACAGAGTCGGGTAAGTTGTTAAACAAATGTGGAATGTAATACCGTCGGACACATTCTCCAAATCTTGTGCGACACCTAGTTATCTCAAAGCGGGGAACATTTCTTAATGCCCGGGATGTAGCATGTGGAACTTTGTATTCATTAGACCAGAAGTATCGAAGGATTACCGCGTGCTGGAATAGCGCATAAAACGAAGGCAATTCGAGAGACTGAAATAAATTATCACTTGAAGCAAAAGCAGAGTTGTAAGCCAACTTAGACAACAATCGCTCAATAAAAAACACGGGACGAGGAGAGGACGGGACAAGCGCTAACTTTCAACCAAAAAGTTTATTGCCGAACCAGCACTTATATAAGACTGGGCGCATGAAAAGAGTGGAAAAGGAAAGATAAACATCAAGAGAGAGCCAAAGAAGAAAAGTATCCCCCAAACTAGACTCAAAATTGAGTCTAGTTTGAGCGATGAGCAGAAGGCAGATAACCAAGGAAAGGACAAAGAAAGAAGAGCTAAAGAAAAGATAGCTGTCATTCCTTACGTACATAAAATCTCGCATAATCTCAAGAAAGTTGGGCAACGCTCAGGGGTCAAGGTCTTGTTCACGGCGCCTAACAAGCTTTTGGCTTTGTGTAGGTTGAGCTGTCCCACGCGGGCGCGGAAACCGATCTGCGCTATCAAGCACAGAGATGCGTTTGTGAAATGCCGACGTAGCGTTGTGTACAAAATTCCACTGTCGTGTGGCAAACACTACATTGGCCAAACCGGCCGATGTTTGAACGTTCGCCTACTAGAACACAAGAATAAGGTCGGTAGCGTTGCAACCGACGGCCAGCTGGCTGCCCACTGTAAAAGATGTGTCTCGGGAAACCAGTGTCACCCCCTGTACAAACAAACGACCATCTTGTATTTTCATCGCTCGGGCCTCACAAGGGAGATAGTGGAAGCGGCCGAGATTGCAAGTTCGGGGGATCAATGCGTCAGCAGGCCGTCTGTAGCTTTATCAAAAATAGAATTAGAATTCTTATCGTAGGCGGCACGTCACTTTTCTTCTTTGGCTCTCTCTTGATGTTTATCTTTCCTTTTCCACTCTTTTCATGCGCCCAGTCTTATATAAGTGCTGGTTCGGCAATAAACTTTTTGGTTGAAAGTTAGCGCTTGTCCCGTCCTCTCCTCGTCCCGTGTTTTTTTATTGAGCGCTTGTTGTCTAAGTGAAGATGAACCAACACGCCCAAACCTTTTCCCTTCTGAATTGTAAGCCAAGCTCTTCAAGATACCCCTGAGGACACTATCCACCCTAGAACGCCACAGACGTGAACAGTTTGCAAAGAGTGTTAAACCATACCTAAGCACACTATACACTAGGGAATAAACAATCACTTTTTTAACAGAAAATGGCATAAACACTTTTCTGCTATAGAGCAGGCAAGAGATTACTCTTAGGCGTTTAGTGATATAAGACAAGTGTGTTTTCCAAGATAAATCCGAGTCGAAGAAAACCCCCAGATATTTAACTGAACTGACATATTCCACAGGCACACAGCAACAGGCAGCACAATTTGAAGAATGAAGCAAAATAGAGACCTGTAGTTTAATCACCTTTAGGGTCATGAAAGCATACTAACTTAGTTTTAGACGCGTTAACTTTAATCATGTTTAAATCAAACCAGTTCATGACCTTGATTACATCCCTCTGCAGCATACGTACCGCCTCTTCAGCACATAGATGACGAGAGAACAGGACAGTATCATCCGAGTATTGCAGTATACTACAACCAGAGACAACTCGACTAATATCGTTTACATAGATATTAAATAACAATGGAGATAAGATGGAGCCTTGCGGAACTCCAGCAGTCAAATTCACCTTGGAGCTTCTTACATCGTTGAGCGATACAATTTGCGTGCGGTCTGAGAGAAAGCTTTTTAGAAGCGTATAGAAAGCACCTCTAAAGCCTAAGGAATACAGCTTTTGGAGGAGCATATTATGACTTACAGTGTTAAAAGCGTTGGCGACATCCAGAAAAAGGGCACAAAGTACTTAGTTATTTTCGAAAGACGCGTGAAGATGATCCGAAAAGTCCTCCAGAAGAGGCTGCGTACCTCGGCCGGCGATAAACCCGTATTGGTTGGAAGACAGGATGTCAAACCTGTCCAGAAAGCTAGTCATTGTGCGGAAGATGTGTTTCTCCAAAATTTGTTCGATGCTAGACAAAATAGAGATTGGTCTGTAACTACTCATCTCGCCTGGTGGACCGCCTTTAAATAGTGGCTCAACCAGGGCGGTTTTTAGGTGTGCTTCAGAGCATTGAAATTCCTGCGGAGATTGGATACGCTGATTCCGTCGATTCCCGGCGACTTGCCCACATTGAAACTAAGCAAAATAGAGCCCAATTCGGAGGCGTCCAGGAAAGGTAAAAACGCCGAAGACGCATTTGAGCCTGTCGTCACAGAATACCTCCATCGCCACTAACCGCAACACATGACGCGGCAAAGAAATTATTAAACTTGTCTGCGAGCAAGGGCGATAGAGAGCCGAAATTTTTTTTGACTCTATTAGTTATGCTTCTTGGCTCGCCTCCTCGAAAGCAATTAATTAGAGACCACGTCTTCGCGGCATCGAAACGGGCCTGGTAGAACATATTCTTGAAGTATTTGCGTTTTGAGGAACGAATAAGTGCATTGACCCTATTCCGAGCGCATCTGAACTCGGCTCTAAGTGCGTCGCTGTTGGGAGACCGCCTGCACCGTAACCATAATGCTTCCTTCAGCTTAATAGCGGCTAAGATATCATCACTGAGCCATGATCGGCCTGTTTTGCGCTATTTAAATTTTATAACTATTTTACTAGAGTCTTTAAGGAGGTCGAGTATTTCAATAAATTTGAGATAAGCGTCGGAACAATTTGTTGTACAAATGAAGGAGACCCAGTCGTAAGAGCTTATCAGCCCGTCCAGCTTTTTACGGTCAATAACCCTGACACTCTTAGGCACTACGTCGCGCGGTTTCAACCGGTTGCTAAAGGCTACCTGACAGCCCACAAAAAAGTTGTCAGCGAGCTTTTGAGAAATTACCGAAGCCTTGATTGAACACGAAGACTGTGATCTAATGTTTATGTGATCAATGCAGGTTGATGTTAGAGTGCTGCCCATAAACTCCTCCCTTGTGGGAGCCTGAATTGTGTTGTCAATTCTAAACTCTGCCAATAAATTTAGATACTCGCATACCAGTGATTTGGACGGCCTCAGCGTATCGATATTGAAATCCCCCACAAGGCAAACGGACCCACCGACAGGAAGCGTATGAAGGTGCTCCCTCAGTTCTGCCAAGGAACGAGTAGGGTTCGAAGAGGGTGGTCTGTATATATCCAGGAGGTATATTGAAATATTCCCATTGTAGATTTAGAGGGCCAAAGACTCTGCTTCCTGAAAGACGACAGAGACCCTGGAAGCGTCCCGCAATTGCCTGATAAACACTGCAATGCCACCGCCTCTGATACCATCTCTAGTAATAAAAAAACCCTCGTAACCTCTCAGCTGAAACTGTGGCAAACTTTTGTACAGGTGTGATAATTTCAGTTAGAGCAAAGGCATCCACATACTCCCTGACTGCCTCAAACGTAACTAAAAACTGGTCCCAGTACTTGCGCAGGCTCCTTATGTTTGAGTGTACCATGGCGAATGAATCAGTGGGAGCTGGACTGAGCTCCGACCCAAAAGTGTTAAAATCCGAACTTTCAAAAAAGTGGTCAATCAATCAATCAATCAATCAATCAATCAATCAATCAATCAATCAATCAATCAATCAATCAATCAATCAATCAATCAATCAATCAATCAATCATTATTTATTGCAGCTTTCAATTCAATACATGTGAATGCGGGTCCGTCAAAAGCCAATAGCGGCTTGTGGGACTGGACCCGGCAGCGGCGTAAAATAACAGAAATATTATAAAGCACAGTCTAATACGAAAAATAATGCAGTTCAAAACAACATTCCAGTTATTGGACAAAATTATACATAATGGATCAAAACGCATGCAGGATATTGTCACATAACCACCAATGAGAGAGAACCACAAAAGAAACCCGATGCCGAAGTTGCAGGCTGTATCAAAACTGATGAAAAGCCATTGAAAGCATCAAGGAACTGTCTTACTTTAGCAAGATAAAACGAAGTAAAACTAAATTCTGAATATGTTGGTTCATAATATACAGAACAGACAAACGAAGGAAGCTGAAAAATGAGACAAGAAGATTTAAACTCATGACACAGGAAATATCGCTTTAGCATATTGTCCTTAAAGCTTTTTTTTAACTGTCGCTTTGAATCAATATCTTAAAACAAATCTGATAAACTGTTAAACAGATCAGGGACATAAAATGAGCGATGACGTTTTCCATACTTCGTATAAACACGCGGAATGACGAAACGTTCACCTTCTCTCAGATTGCGTTCTAGAACACGGGTAGTCTTAAAGGAACTTAACCAGTAATGTTTGCTAATTACACATATTTAAAGAGGGCTGAAAAACGAGGTAGACACAAAGACTCGAACAACTCATCACTTGGCGTGGACAGAGAGGTGTACGCTACTCCCTTCGGAATACTTTTTAAAATAGTATCAATCTTTTTGTGCCAGAGCATAGAACAGTTGGCCTAAACAGTAATTCCATAGCGCAATATTCCGTAAGCCAGCGCGTTGACTATCATCTTTCGAATGGGAAAAGGTAAAAACGTCTTAGTTGAATATAATAAGCATAAGACACTTCGCAATCTTATGGCAGTGTAACTGAGATGAGAGTCCCAAGACAAATCACTACCAAAATAAACTCCTAGATACTTCATTCTTTGATTGAACTCAAGCGGAGTACATGTGAACTGCGCGCACTTCGACGAATAGAACACAAAAAGAATGACTGGGCATTTCCGCTTTAAGGGATTGTTGAAACGCATTAGTTGTGTTTTATGAATGTTTACTTTAATACAGTTTGCTTCAAACCAGTCTAAAACCCGAGTGGTATTTTCTCGCAATAAAGAAATTGTATTTGATAGATCTATATGGCGTGATAGTAATAACGTATCGTCCGCGTACTGGTAGATTTCACATCCAGCAACACTTTTAGCGAGGTCATTCACGTATAGATTGAACAATAATGGTGCCAAAACAGATCCTCGAGGTACTCCGGCTTTCAAAAGGACGCTAATACTACGGGCATTACTAAGTGAAACATATTGCGTACGACATGATAAAAAATCTTTAAGAATATGAAAAAATTGTCCCCTTAAACCATAGTCGTAAATTTTTTTCAGTAGTATTTTATGACTAATAGAGTCGAATGCTTTGCAGACGTCTAAGAAGAGTGCGCAGGCAAACTTATTTTTGTCGAGAGTTGTATTTAATGTGTCCACGAGTTGCTCAAGGAGCGATTGGGTGCCACGCCCCGTGAAAAGCCGTATTGGGATGGTGATAACAAACTAAACTTTTCAAGAAACGCGGTCATTGTATTTAATATATGCTTTTCAAGTGCCAAGGACAGGCACGGATGAATAGATATGGGCCTATAACTTTCGACGTCATCACGCTTACCGCCCTTGTAAAGTGGCCTAACGATCGCATTTTTGAAACCAACAGGGATAACTCCAGAGCTTATACACCCGTTCAGTTTGTATAATCAAACATTGCCCAAGGCCTCAAAATTGCGCCGAATATCGCCAACGCGGATACTGTCCGTGCCGGGCGCTTTATTTGGCTTGAAATTAAAGAATATCGTACGTGGGTCTTCCATAGTCATGTTCGGCAGAAATGCAGATGCTGAACATGAAAGTTCCAGATTAATGGGTGAAATGGCTTCATCATGCGATACGCCCGAACGCGATGCGAAGAAGCGATTAAATTGTCAGCAATCGATGTCTTATCAGATTTAAAATGTTTTTTTTTTATTCTGTCATCAATAGAACCAGCAGAGCATCCTTTTACTTCATTTATGAGGGCCCAAGTCTTAGAAGTGTCGAAACGAGCGCGATAAAATATTTCGTGGAAATGCTGGCGTTTTTCGGAACGGATAAGGGCATTGACACGATTCCTTCGACTTTGATATTGCAATCTGAATTATTTATTATCTGGAAAACGACGTCACCGTGCCAATAAAATATCTTTCTCTTTGATGGTGGAAAGGACGTCAGTAGTTACCCATGGCCGATTCTTTCTTCGTTTTTTATATTAATGGTTTTTGTGCTTATGGTCTTAAAGTTTGAAAGAATATCGACCAGCTTTGAGTAGGCATCCTGATAGTTGCAATTTTCAATGAGCATATCCCAGTTATAGGCAGAAATTAGTCAATCGAAGTGACGTGAATCAATGACTGTTACTTGCGAATGTTCTACTGGTTCAGAAATGACATCAAAGCTGAGACGACAGGCGACAAAATAGTGGTCTGCCAACTTTTGCGTAATAACGGTGGATTTATTAGGAGCACCTAAGTTTCTAATATTGATATGATCTAAACAGGAGATAACTAAATCATCAGATAAATACTCCTCCCTGGTAGGTGCCTGAATTGTACTTCCAATACCATAGTTTTAAAGGATATTTAAATAATCACAAACACTAGATTTCGAAGGTTTAAGAAGGTCAATGTTGATGTCACCTACAATACAGAGTTTATCAGTAGGCACTATATTTTTTTTAAATACGTGTCTAACTCATCTAAAACATTAGGTACGCTTTCTGAGGGCGGTCTATAAAGTGCTAAAAGAGATACTACAAAGCTGTTTTACAAAGTTTTAACGAGAGACACTGAGCATAGTTGAATAGAATTTGTAATGTAACTGTTGACTATGTATGTTTAACATAAACTGCTATTCCCCCACCTCTAGAATCGTTACGAGTTCGAAAAAAAGTCTCCAAACCAGGTAAAGAAAATTGACCTTGCGCAACTCCCACGTCCCGAACGTTTATTTCTATTGGAACGAAAACATCGACAGCGGTCTCAAGTGCACCAACAATGAGCTGGAATTCGTCCCAATAATTTTTAATGCTTCTGATATTCACGTGAAGGACCGTAAGCGCGCCAGCACTAGGAGGAAAGTTGTCCAGAAACGAAGAAAAATCGGAATTTATTACGGTGCTCTCCATTTCTAAATTATTCTTTCTAGATCCCTAGCGCTAGCGATACTCACCGGTGAAGAGCTCTCGTCCTTCTTAGCAAAAATAGTACCGTTCTTAACCCGTACAAATCGGTAAGATTTTTCTCTGCCCTTGGTTCGAGCTTGCCAGAAGAGTTCTTTGTTTGACCGTGTTAGGTTGTCGTTAAGGTATATTTTATGTTGGTGTTCGGATCGAGGTGGCGTGACTAACTTTTTGCGAGCACCCATCCATAATTCTTTTACTGAGACTGAAGTGAATTGAACCAGAATCGGAGCTTCCCCTTCGCGTCGCGAACGCAGGCGGTGGACGGCTACCACATCCGCAGGGGTATGGCACCCAATATCCAGTTTTTCTGTGAGGTCCTGCGAGGTGTACAAAAACAAGATATATTTCAGGGTAACATTTGGACAGCATTAACAGAGTTCCCACTCAAAACAAAAAAGAAAAAACACGCAAGACACACTTGGTACATGAAAGAACACCATGAAAAGAGTGCGCATCAAAGCCCAGTAGAGAATTCCCAGGCAGCACACTTGCTTGGGCAAGCTGGGGCCAGGATTGGGCCTTGGTCGTAATAGACTGGACCAAGGCCGCCCAGTGAATTCGGTGAACTGCCAGCCTGGCACTTCACTGCATTTTCTGGGCCCGGGAATTCCAAGGAACCGCCTGGGAAGGGCTTTCCCTGGCGTTCCTTGTTTTTCCATGGTCCGAGCAGAACAGTGTTGCCAGGCGGCCACCAGGGTTAAAGGTTCAGTGGCGCTTCATTGTATTCCATGGCCCTTAAATTCCAAGGAACTGCCAGGGAAGGGCTTCCCTTGGCGTTCCTTGTTTTTCCATGGTCCGAGCAGACCAATGTAGCCAGGCGGAAGCCAGCGTTGAAGGTTCAGTGGCGCTTTATTGTATTGCCTGGCCCTAAAATTTCACGGACCTGCCAGGGAATGAATTTTCTTGGCGTTCCCTGTTTTTTCTTGGTCCGAGCCGACCAGGGACGACAACCGGCCGCCAACGTTCAAGGCTTAGGTTCAAGGCAAGGCCTTCCTTGGTGTTCCTTGACTTTACTTATTGGTCCGAGACGACCAGTGTAGAAAGCCACCGATTGAGTACTTTACCAAGCAATTAATAGCGCAAACAAGCGACGGAGATTTGTCACTGTCGCCCGTGGCGTCGCTCGGTTCTGGATTTCTAAAAAACTTCGTTCATAGCCGTGGTGGTCGCTTGCTCCAGTCGCATGCGTTTTGATGAGCGATGTTTTCTAGATATTCACAATCCAACCATCCAGCGACGCACGAGCGACAAAAACCTCGATTTGGCAAGCAACGAGGCAAGGGAGGGCGACGAGGACCCGCTGTCGGTCGATCAGTCGCTCGACGAGGCAAACAGCATGAAAGTGACGGGAGCAAGCGACCACCAAAGCGATGAGCGTTTTCTAGAAATCCACAACCGAGCGACGCAACGAGCGTCGGTGGGAAATCTCCGTCGCTCGCTAAACCGCTTACAAGCGGTTCAGCCTTGACACGTATGTACTTACTACACCGAGCCCATGGTCTCACCGCCGCGACCGGTGCCAGTGGCCACCGGCACATGAGCCAAACTTCCCGTCCACTGCGCTCAGCCAGGCTCGGCGACCGCCGTCGGACACCCGGCACAGTGAACTCGAAGTGACCCGGGCCGGCGCACGGGCGAGGCTCGCGTCCCGACGCATGTAAGTGATTTCACGAGCGACAAGTGACGGCGACCCGCTTCGCTGTTGCTCGGTCAGTCGCGCGACGACGCAAACCGCATGAAAGCGACGTCAGCGAGCGGCCAAGCGATGAGCGATGTTCTCTAGAAATCCAAAAACCAAGCGACGCGAAGCGACAGAAAAAAATCTCCGTCGCTCGTCGCTGACTCACGTCGCTTGTGCCGTCGCTCCTATCGTCGCTCGCCAAATCGCATACATGCGGTTCATGGATTGGACTGGCCGCTACTGAAACTGGTCTTAGGTGCTAATTGGAAGCTCTTACCCAGAAATCAGCTTTGCAAGATCAGACATATACAAACATATAATTAAGAGCTTAAAGGTTAAAGATATAAGGTACAACATGAAAAGAACTTCGTGAAGGCACAGACAGACCCAATGTTTTGCAACTTCAAACCTTAAAATTAAGTAATTTAGAAATACATCCAGAAACTTGGGCTTCCAGAAGGTTCATTTTCCAAAGACTGCTCACAGACAGCAGGAGAAATTGCAGAAGACACTTGGAAAAGAACAATTGAAATCCAACCACTGCCGCGAGAGCCACCACCACAAGGATAGGAGAAATATGTGCGACTGACACCTAACACCACCTAATCTGTGTGACTGAAACATGTATTCTATCTGGTCGCCTGGCCCCACATACAAGCAGAATGCTGCTTTTGTGGGCCAGCTCTTTATTTTGTATGACTTGATTTGAAAATAAAAATTGAATTGAATTAATGAGGTGCGGCAGAATGAAAGCATACTTGACAGCTTCATCCAGGGCAGTGAAATGAACGGGTCCATATCACATGAGCGAATGACATTTTAGCGAACAGCGACATTTGAGCGAATTGACGTTTTAGCGAATAACGGGGGCGCGCGTTAACCCATCCGCCGCGCTGCGCTTACGCCGCTTCGCGGCGACAGTCTGCGTCGGGTCATTACAAAAATGTGAACCCATTTGGCCCACCCGAAAACGCCGCTTCGCGGCGTTCGACTGTTCGCTAAAGTGTCATTCGGTGAAACGTGGGCGTTCGCTCAAACGTCATTCGATCAAGTGAGTGCCTCCCGAAATGAACATATGATGTGGTAATGTAGCCAATTCTTTGTTGCCAAAAAGTCAGTCATTGCCACAAAACAATACTTTGCTGCTGTATGAACAACACAACAAACTCATGTTTGTGTGAAAACATTTATTTCCACTAGCGCCAAAAGCAGTGCAAGGCAACTCGCAACACTTCTCGCAAAAAAGCAGAAATGTCCCGCAGGAACTTCTTGCTTTAACTAAGAATCAAAGGCAACTATTCCAGAGACTCGGTTCCAAGCACCGGTCTGGTGCATGGAACTCAGTCTAGAAGTAATTATGAACACCGCCAGTTCGAGAAAAGTAGGCCGTCACTCATTATGTTCACGTTGCTTTTTCGTGATTACGTCTTCGGCCTTCCCATTGTCTAGCAAATGTCCACCAGAAAGTTCTTGCCAGCCAAATGTTGCAGCCGAACAGGCCAAACACTCAGTTCCATGCACCAGTACGGACTCGAGAAAAGAGGAGACAGCCATGTCCGCACGAAAGCATCTTGCACTCACACACAGGGGCGGATTTAGAGGGGGGGTCCGGATGTCCTGACCCCCCTCTTGATTTTTGCATGCGTAAAATTTAGGGCGTGAAAGGAGGGAGAGGGGGAGGGGGTTCCTAAACAAATGGTACGCTGACCAACACCTGACCCCCCCCTCAGGAAATTCCTGCATCCGCCCCTGCTCACACACACTGATCAACAACCACGCACGCGTTGCCGGGAAAGAACTTCCAAACAGCCACCAAGACAGCCGACGACAGCCTCTACGACAGGTTTCAGCAAATGTCCGGCAGAAAGTTCTGGCCAGCCAAAATGTCGCAGCCGAACAGGCCAAACACTCAGTTCCACATACCAGTACGGACTCGAGAAAAGAGGAGACAGCCATGTCCGCACGAAAGCAGCTTGCACTCAAACACACTGATCAACAGCCACACACGCGTTGCCGGGAAAGAACTTCCAAGCAGCCACCAAGACAGCCGACGACAGCCTCTACGACAGGTTTCAGCAAATGTCCGGCAGAAAGTTCTGGCAGCCAAAGGTCGCAGCCGAACAGGCCAAACACTCAGTTCCACGCACCAGTACGGACTCGAGAAAAGAGGATACAGCCATGTCTGCACGAAAGCAGCTTGCACTCACACACACTGATCAATTCAACCACGCACGCGTTGCCGGGAAAGAAATTCCAAGCAGCCACCAAGACAGCCGACGACAGCCTCTACGACAGGTTTCAGCAAATGTCCGGCAGAAAGTTCTGGCAGCCAAATGTCGCAGCCGAACAGGCCAAACACTCAGTTCCACGCACCAGTACGGACTCGAGCAAAGAGGAGACAGCCATGTCTGCACGAAAGCAGCTTGCACTCACACACACTGATCAATTCAACCACGCACGCGTTGCCGGAAAAGAACTTCCAAGCAGCCACCAAGACAGCCGACGACAGCCTCTACGACAGGTTTCAGCAAATGTCCGGCAGAAAGTTCTGGCCAGCCAAATGTCGCAGCCGAACAGGCCAAACACTCATTTCCACGCACCAGTACGGACTCAAGAAAAGAGGAGACAGCCATGTCCGCATGAAAGCAGCTTGCACCCCCACACACTGATCAACAACCACGCACGAGTTGCCGGGAAAGAACTTCCAAGCAGCCACCAAGACAGCCGACGACAGCCTCTACGACAGGTTTCAGCAAATGTCCGGCAGAAAGTTCTGGCCAGCCAAATGTCGCAGCCGAACAGGCCTAACACTCAGTTCCACATACCAGTATGGACTCGACAAAAGAGGAGACAGCCATGTCCGCACGAAAGCAGCTTGCACCCCAACACACTGATCAACAACCACGCACGCGTTGCCGGGAAAGAACTTCCAAGCAGCCGACGACAGCCTCTACGACAGGTTTCAGCAAATGTCCGGCAGAAAGTTCTGGCCAGCCAAATGTCGCAGCGGAACAGGCCTAACACTCAGTTCCACATACCAGTACGGACTCGAGAAAAGAGGAGACAGCCATGTCCGCACGAAAGCATCTTGCACCCCAACACACTGATCAACAACCACGCACGCGTTGCCGGGAAAGAACTTCCAAGCAGCCGACGACAGCCTCTACGACAGGTTTCAGCAAATGTCCGGCAGAAAGTTCTGGCCAGCCAAAGGTTGCAGCCGAACAGGCCAAACACTCAGTTCCACGCACCAGTACGGACTCGAGAAAAGAGGAGACAGGCAGGTCCGCACGAAAGCAGCTTGCACTCACACACACTGATCAACAGCCACGCACGCGTTGCCGGGAAAGAACTTCCAAGCAGCCCCCAAGGCAGCCGACGACAGCCTCTACGACAGGTTTCAGCAAATGTCCGGCAGAAAGTTCTGGCCAGCCAAATGTCGCAGCCGAACAGGCCAAACACTCAGTTCCACGCACCAGTACGGACTCGAGAAAAGAGGAGACAGCCATGTCTGCACGAAAAGCAGCTTGCTCTCACACACACTGATCAACAACCACGCACGCGTTGCCGGGAAAGAACTTCCAAGCAGCCGACGACAGCCTCTACGACAGGTTTCAGCAAATGTCCGGCAGAAAGTTCTGGCCAGCCAAATGTCGCAGCGGAACAGGCCTAACACTCAGTTCCACATACCAGTACGGACTCGAGAAAAGAGGAGACAGCCATGTCCGCACGAAAGCAGCTTGCACACCAACAACAACCACGCACGCGTTGCCGGGAAAGAACTTCCAAGCAGCCGACGACAGCCTCTACGACAGGTTTCAGCAAATGTCCGGCAGAAAGTTCTGGCCAGCCAAATGTCGCAGCCGAACAGGCCAAACACTCAGTTCCACGCACCAGTACGGACTCGAGAAAAGAGGAGACAGCCATGTCCGCATGAAAGCAGCTTGCACCCCCACACACTGATCAACACCCACACACGCGTTGCCGGGAAAGCTCTTCCAAACAGCCGACGACAGCCTCTACGACAGGTTTCAGCAAATGTCCGGCAGAAAGTTCTGGCCAGCCAAAGGTTGCAGCCGAACAGGCCAAACACTCAGTTCCACGCACCACTACGGACTCCAGAAAAGAGGAGACAGGCACGTCCGCACGAAAGCAGCTTGCACTCACACACACTGATCAACAGCCACGCACGCGTTGCCGGGAAAGAACTTCCAAGCGGCCCCCAAGACAGCCGACGACAGCCTCTACGACAGGTTTCAGCAAATGTCCGGCAGAATGTTCTGGCCAGCCAAATGTCGCAGCCGAAGAGGCCAAACACTCATTTCCACGCACCAGTACGGACTCAAGAAAAGAAGAGACAGCCATGTCCGCACGAAAGCAGCTTGCACCCCCACACACTGATCAACAACCACACACGCGTTGCCGGGAAAGAACTTCCAAGCAACCGACGACAGCCTCTACGACAGGTTTCAGCAAATGTCCGGCAGAAAGTTCTGGCCAGCCAAATGTCGCAGCCGAACAGGCCAAACACTCATTTCCACGCAACGGTACGGACTCGAGAAAAGAGGAGACAGCCATGTCCGCACGAAAGCAGCTTGCACTCACACACACTGATCAACAACCACGCATGCGTTGCCGTGAAAGAACTTCCAAGCAGCCACTAAGACAGCCGGCGACAACCTCAACGACAGGTTTCAGCAAATGTCCGGCAGAAAGTTCTGGCCAGCCAAATGTCACAGCCGAACAGGCGAAACACTCAGTTCCACGCACCAGTACGGACTCGAGAAAAGAGGAGACAGCCATGTCCGCACGAAAGCAGCCTGCACTCACACTGATCAACAACCACGCACGCGTTGCCGGGAAAGAACTTCCATGCAGCCGACGACAGCCTCTACGACAGGTTTCAGCAAATGTCCAGCAGAAAGTTCTGGCCAGCCAAATGTCGCAGCCGAACAGGCCAAACACTCAGTTCCACGCACCATTACGGACTCGAGAAAAGAGGAGACAGCCATGTCCCACATGAAAGCAGCTTGCACCCCACACACTGATCAACAACCACGCACGCGTTGCCGGGAAAGAACTTCCAATCAGCCACCAAGACAGCCGACGACAGCCTCTACGACAGGTTTCAGCAAGTGTCCGGCAGAAAGTTCTGGCCAGCCAAATGTCGCAGCCGAACAGGCCAAACACTCAGTTCCACGCACCAGTACGGACTCGAGAAAAGAGGAGACAGCCATGCCCGCATGAAAGCAGCTTGCACCCCACACACTGATCAACAACCACGCACGCGTTGCCGGGAAAGAACTTCCAATCAGCCACCAAGACAGCCGACGACAGCCTCTACGACAGGTTTCAGCAAGTGTCCGGCAGAAAGTTCTGGCCAGCCAAATGTCGCAGCCGAACAGGCCAAACACTCAGTTCCACGCACCATTACGGACTTGAGAAAAGAGGAGACAGCCATGCCCGCATGAAAGCAGCTTGCACTCCAACACACTGATCAACAACCACGCACGCGTTGCCGGGAAAGAACTTCCAATCAGCCACCAAGACAGCCGACGACAGCCTCTACGACAGGTTTCAGCAAGTGTCCGGCAGAAAGTTCTGGCCAGCCAAATGTCGCAGCCGAACAGGCCAAACACTCAGTTCCACGCACCAGTACGGACTCGAGAAAAGAGGAGACAGCCATGCCCGCATGAAAGCAGCTTGCACCCCCACACACTGATCAACAACCACGCACGCGTTGCCGGGAAAGAACTTCCAATCAGCCACCAAGACAGCCGACGACAGCCTCTACGACAGGTTTCAGCAAGTGTCCGGCAGAAAGTTCTGGCCAGCCAAATGTCGCAGCCGAACAGGCCAAACACTCAGTTCCACGCACCAGTACGGACTCGAGAAAAGAGGAGACAGCCATGTCCGCATGAAAGCAGCTTGCACCCCTACACACTGATCAACAACCACGCACGCGTTGCCGGGAAAGAACTTCCAATCAGCCACCAAGACAGCCGACGACAGCCTCTACGACAGGTTTCAGCAAAGTGTCCGGCAGAAAGTTCTGGCCAGCCAAATGTCGCAGCCGAACAGGCCAAACACTCAGTTCCACGCACCAGTACGGACTCGAGAAAAGAGGAGACAGCCATGCCCGCATGAAAGCAGCTTGCACTCCCACACACTGATCAACAACCACGCACGCGTTGCCGGGAAAGAACTTCCAATCAGCCACCAAGACAGCCGACGACAGCCTCTACGACAGGTTTCAGCAACTGTCCGGCAGAAAGTTCTGGCCAGCCAAATGTCGCAGCCGAACAGGCCAAACACTCAGTTCCACGCACCAGTACGGACTCGAGAAAAGAGGAGACAGCCATGCCCGCATGAAAGCAGCTTGCACCCTCACACACTGATCAACAATCACGCAGGCGTTGCCGGGAAAGAACTTCCAAGCAGCCACCAAGACAGCCGACGACAGCCTCTACGACAGGTTTCAGCAAATGTCCAGCAGAAAGTTCCGGCCAGCCAAATGTCGCAGCCGAACAGGCCAAACACTCAGTTCCACGCACCAGTACGGACTCGAGAAAAGAGGAGACAGCCATGTCCGCACGAAAGCAGCTTGCACTCACACACACTGATCAACAACCACGCATGCGTTGCGGGAAAGAACTTCCAAG
>JABSTQ010002840.1:0-11163 GCA_013358835.2 Ixodes persulcatus
GGGATTGCCATTATGTTTTCTTGTCAAGATTCTGTCAAGTGACAAAGCAAGAATTGGTTTCGACCACAACGAAGCTAGATTTATTGCTGCATCAGGTGTCCTCTTCGTAGTCTAAGAGCCGTTGTTGCACGGCAGCATTGCCCTTAAGGCCTGCAGCCTAGCATTTTTCCAGCCGCTCGTCTCATCTATCCCGAAGTGATGAACGTCCTCATTTGATTTGCGCGCGTCATCTGCAGTGCGAGCCTCGCTTTTATACGATATACAATGTCTGGCTTCGTCCTTGTCTGCAATATATATTTTGAACAATAGGAATAAGTTTATTTCTTGGGAAATGTTGCATGGTTTTCATACATTTATATTTTCATATAATTAGTTGTTACGCTTGATTATAACACGATGTTATTATAAAGTGAGACCTTGTGTTTAGGTACATAAAATTAAAAAAAAAACCCAAAGAACTGCCTTTTATTTGACCTCACCCTACACTTTAGGAGTTTCAGGAATGGCGTGAAGTAAAAGGCACGAAGGATTTGCGCGCTTCTCTCACGCCTCATTCCTTGTTTTATTTTCTTCATGGCATAATACAATTTCTGACTCGCTGATATACATGAATAAGGAAACTTTTCTTGCCTGGCGGTGTACATTCTGCATACAAAACGATTTGATTCGTTTAGCAGCAGTAACTATCAGTTCTGAAAGGGAGAGCTGTAGACGAACGTAGATCATTAGTCGTGCCCATATATAAGGCAGAACTTTGGGGCTCGTACCTTTTTATCTTCAGGCACGCTCGAATCCATTTAAAGGAGGAAAAGCATAAGATTGTTCAACCATAGAAATCTGCACGCATATACCTCTTTGTTCTTTTCCTCTTGTATGTGTAGCTCTGTAAAAGAACATGCCAGATTATGGCAGCTCGGAATGAAAATGTTTACTGCAGATATTACTTCTTTAATAAAAACGTAGATAATGGAGCGAAAACATCAAATCAAATTTACGAAACCTTGACTTTCAAAACGAATCTGGTTGTCCGTGCGAAAGAAACAAGCAATTTGTGGTACTAGCAATTTTTTTTTTTTCTAAATATTTGCACCCTTCAATAAATAACCGGCAAATAAATAAGCATACATTATCAACATAAAAATAAAATCTTAAAAACAATAAACAAAGAACATCCACACTTACGTATCCACACCTCCTTGTTCCGAGCTATCTGTCCTGGAGGCAGACATATTATTAAATTTGTAGTCTTTCATCTTACGCGATTACTTTAGTGAAAACCAAGCTCTGGTAATTTGACGTCATGATGGCGCTTAAGACGAGGACAAAAGAGAGGCAAGACAACACGCCCTTTCCCTTTTGTCCTCCCTTTTGTCCCTTTTGTCCTCGTCTTAATCGCCATCATGACGTCAAATTCGCAGTACCAACTAGCCCAACAATCTGCAAGCTCTGGTGTCTTCTGTAATCTCCGTTGTTGAACTAGTCTCGGAGCTGCAAATTACAGTTTTTCCTCCAGGAAGAATGCAAAAATCGCACTTATTAATGCGAAAGCATTAACTGTCCCTTGGAGCGGAGCCGGCGTCAGCTGTGACCATGAAAGGCACGCATCTAAGAAAACAGCAGTGAAAATGGCTGCGAGGCGTTCCGATTGGATGCGACGTGTCATATAAGATGCTTCGTCACAAAAGCCGGCGGGGCGCTCAAGGTCAAAGCATACGCGCCTCAGAAATACCACGCAAAAATAAAGTACAGCACCGCAGATGCATCGTCACGCCGCTCCTGCACAGTGGAGGAGCATGATGTCATTATCGGAGCGCCGTGTGCGAAAAGATGTGGCCCGCTGCTTGTAGGAATCCGCTGCATGAAGGAATGCTTCCGCATTTCTTCACGTAAGCAGTCTTAAAGGGGGGCGCTCAAACTTTTCTTCAGCGTGGCAGGAGATTCCCCCTCTTTTCTTTTTTCCTCCTCCCCTTTTCTCCTCCATTTTCCTCCTCGCTTTTTACGGCCTTCTCGCACGAGTGATAATGGGCTTACCGGCCCCTCGACCAAATCTCTGTAACCCTTCAAGGTTCTCTGCTTCAATCCCAGACATCAGAGATTAGTTAGGCAGGCTGGATATGATCTGGGAAGGGTTTGGGATGGCTCGCTTTTCTCTTCTTTTTTTAACTCCTTTTTTTGCAGCTCTAAACCACACTCAGATACTTCCGCGTACAGCCACATACGCTACAACATTGCATATTTATCTCGAGTGAACGGAACTTGAACATCACAGCGGAAGGAAAAAAAAGGGGGGTATTTTTATCTGAACATTGAGCTCTACCCAGAGAGTTGAAAATTGATCGTTCTAACAACGGCACACTGAAAAGTGATTGTATCACTATTTCGTTTTTTCTTTGTTCAAAGTAATAATCATGAGTAAATACAAGTAAACAATATTGCAGTAAGAGGGCGAAGCAAGTAAAATGAGTTGCATTTTGACAATATAGTCGTGTATCGAAATGAACACAGTCTGACCATTTCTGGCGCATAATATATATGTTCGTACTACAAGTGTTTTCTAGAGTAACGGCCGCCTTGTTGAAGCAACTAAGAAGAGTAAAAAACAAACTTCTATAAAAAGTGAAATGGTTTATGGTATATTTAAAGGGATACTGAAGCGAAACTTGAAATACACCTATTATAGTCAGAAATAAGTTTAATATGATCAATAATATCCGTAATTCCTAATCGCGCGTTTGTATTTTGAACGGATGGCTATATTTTTCACCCTGAGGGGCCCGATTGGGAGCGCGCTCGAAAATCAGCCATCGGAGAGCCCAATGCGTCTTGGGATATTCGGCGCATTCGTGACGTCACTTGTGCCAGACGGGAAAGGCTACGGCGTGAATGTTGTGGTTACGAGCGTTGCCACTTGGTGGCGCGTCGACGATTTACAACCTGTGACAACGTGGCCGTTTGAGATGTGCAAGGGCTGCACGCACGCTGCACCACGGCAAGTCGGCAACCACGGCACCACTGACAAAACCAGCTCGGAGGCCGGATTCTCAAAATGAACTTACGACGAAAAAAGTGCGTACGACAAATTTGAAAGAAAACCCGTATTCTCGAAACGAAATTGACGTAACTTTTGCGCAGGTTACGACAGAGTCCTACGACAGCTCCGAAGCTGTCTTACGCATTTTTTACGATCAAAGCCGCATGGCCGACAGCGTCGCTCAGTTACATGGTCGCGACGACCAACGGACATTTTTTTTCTACGTGCTCTTCTCGCGCGTCCCGACTTCAACCAGCAAGAAAAAAGGAAGGAGTACTTGAAACAGACCACGACGAACAAGAACGCTGGATCCACAAACACCCGAGAAGAGCTACAACGGCCACGATTCCACTGACCAAGCGAGCTCGGCATAATATAGTAGGCCTATCAGCAACACCGACTCGACGCACCGTTGCTCCGGCGGTCCTTGGCCAAGACCGTCTGCCCACGACCGCCTGGCCTGCTGAATGGAATATGCCCGCGCGACCCTTGTGGACCCTTCCCGGATGAATAGTTTGATCCCCGAACTAAATTTCAGAGGTCAATCTTTTCCCCTTGTCATCTCGATCTCCTTGTTTTCCGAGGCAGCGGGGACGAACGCTGTCGTCGAAAAGGGACTCTCATTGATTCTATCTCCTTGTTTTGTGTGATATAGAGCTCAAATAAACGCCATACGGATTACCTTCGCAACACGGTATGTACACTTTGTTATTAGTATGCCGTTTTTATTCGGACACGACGCTACGTCACTGTCGAGCTATAGCAGTTCGTGGGAGCTGCGCGATGTCGGTCCAAACTTTCTTTGCCGAGTGTCACGTCAGTATCGAGTAGCAATCGTGAAAGATCGGTCCCGAAGAGCTTACCGAAACGCGGTCTAAAACAGAACGAATCCAGCACTTCGATCAAACGCGCGCATCCGCTCCGAGTGTGAACAGGTATTTGCGTGGCTCTTGCTGACACTCTCGTAGTTCAAACGGGTTCGCAACTCGCAGCAACTAATACTGGCCGTGCCAGAAGCGTGCTCGCGTGTTGTCGTGCATAGAGCCGCAAGGAGAACGAGCTCACTGTGGCCAACTACGCTTAGGCTTTCTCCACCAAGGCTTTGCGAACGCGTTCAGGCCTAGGCTAATTCTGCCGGCACGCCGTATTTCCGCAGAACGGCGCTGCTCCTATGCCACAAGTGATGTCACGAGAACTTCCCACCATCCACCAGATGTGAAGTTGAAATCGTTTAATTAGGTTTAAAATTAGTTCTCCTGTGTTTTACAGCACGATATTGATATTCCCCAGGTGATGCCTGTCCCTAGCCCATATTTATGCAAAAATATGTGCGCTAAAATTTCGTTTCCGTACCCTTTTAATGTATCTTCAGCCTTTGAAAAAATTTCTTCGTGGCCAAACGTGCATTTAGTTTCTGTCAACGAATGTAACTGAAAACTCGACAGCCGACAGATATCTTGCGTATCAGCGAAAATAGCGGGAAACATGGAGAGTGAACCGCAAAATCACAATTTTCTTCGCGTAAAATAGTGCAACTAGCAATAGTAGCATATTATGCAATTTATTAAAAGACATCAAGTATTACGAAGTTTTCATTCTCTTCTGTTCCCATTTGTTTGCAGATTAAGAAATGGAATGCCCAGATAGCCTCTGCAGCTCTTGCATTATTTTTCGGGGCTCTGTCAGGGTGGGCAAAGACCAGCGACCATCTCCAAAAAAAAACCCAGGAGTTCGCAAGGTGTACTACCGCAAGTTTTGGGGCTGCTTGGCTAATTTAGGTGTCTGACGTTGCCCGGCCTACCTAGAAAAGAAGCGGAAAAGCGGCCAGCTCAACGACATCACCAAGCGGGAAATCATGCTGAAATGTGTTCTCGAACACGTGCGATATCTGTACCCGAACCCAGCCGAGATTTTCCACAATTCCTAATTAATCTATGAAGCGAACTACAAAAAGAGGGAGGCTTAAACAATTTGGCATTTTTTGAATATACACCAACAAATGTTTACAAACAAACCGCAGCGCCCCTATCGGACGCCACCGACGCCGCGCATGCGCGATGGGGGTGTGGGCAAGAAGCTCGCCGTCGCCCATAAACAAACCATGGAAATGCGATGCTGTCGGCGTCGGTGCGAGTCCCTCTGCCCTTTTTCGCGTTCGAATTGTTGACTCTACGTATTTCTAGCGATGTCTGACTACTTGAGCGGCGTCAGCGAAATTACCGAGGCTCGTTTCACCACCAAACTTCGCGTAAATAATGTGACATGTGGCTATTCATTCCGCTGGGACGCCGCAGTATGTACGCTAAATCCTGATTCGCATGGGTTTTCGCTCGCAATTTTCTGTCGCGACGCTGCTCGGGCTGCAAAAGCGTGAACCGTAGCTGAGATGGTCGACGTCGATACTGAAAATCGCAACCAGAATCCGACCAAGTGAATTAGACTTAACAAGTCGGTGATGGTCACATGATAACCATGATCAACATCTCCTTGTATGTACTGTTTACTTCGAGCCTGCTTATTAACCTTCAATTTTCAGCCTTTTGAGGCCTGCACTTACTTATTATCGCAAGTACCGGGCCAACATTTGGTCTACGGGCCGGCGTCGTCTAAGAGAGCAGACGACAAGCAGAAACGTTTGAAAGAGCATACGACAGTTCGAACGATCAGGCGGTCGTTTGGACGTGAAGACGCACTGAACGTAGTCCGCAGCTGGTCCGCACAACTTGATGGTTTTCTGGCGTTCATGTTGGAAGAAAACAAATAAATCTGATGACCAGAAGTATCCGGGAAATTCAACCCAAAATGCTTCCCGCCCAAGCTATCGTTGTCCGACGGCGTCTGCTTTTCCCTTTTCACCGCTCAAATCCAGATTCTCGGACGAACCGAGCACGTGAAAACTGACCTTCAAACCTTTCTCGACTCTTTTGGTACGGCCCCAGTCGAGGCGTTTTGACGAGAAGGCAGGTTTTTGTCTGGTTCCTTTCAAAACAACGCAGGAATACACGTCTGGCATGGGGACTTCTGCCCACAGCCCCAAACCGGAAGTGCGCCGGACGTGCCACCACCGCGCCATGACGTCACAGAGTTGAGTTCGTGCATAGTCATGCTGGCTAACTGCCCACAAGTACAGAAAGAAAAAAATGCAGTAGAAATGCAGAGCTCTATTGTGTTCTTTATGTCCCTACTTGTCTTTCGAGCTGTACGCCAATGAAAATAAAATCTTGCAATATTTGTAGATTATGCCTGGTTGTGTTGACTCTAAAAGAAAAGTAGCAAGCTCGGCATCCTGCCAAAATTTGTGCAAATACAATTTTATGTGGATTTCAATGTCAAAACAGTACTTCCGCGGGAAATAATGCATCCGTCGTTCTTCGTCTTCCTGAAGCTGCTTACTACCGATCTCGGCTACAGGACTTTTGGGTGCACAAAATATCACGCTCATTAGAAAATTCGCCTTTTCTATCAAAAGCACTGGGAATTATTTATTTTTCAAGCAGGTCGGGTGGTGGTGCGTGTTTGAGTGTAGGACCGTTGACTGGGCACTCGTTTGCGCCAAGAGTGCAGTGCTTCCTTTCATGCTGCCTGCGACGAGTGTTGAAATTTGAATATGGTAGAAATAAAATCAATGAAAACCTTAGAGTTATTTTAAACTTGCGCTTTATTCAAGCATTTAGATTTTGATCGTACCTTTTATTCATCGTCGTCTTCGATGAGGGAACAACTTTCCGCGGAGGCCACGCTGTCCGCGTAAGCGGGTTGACAGATTAGGTTGCGAATGCTTTTTACGAATCTTTAAAGACCAAGCATAAAAATGAAAGACGTTTACAAATCTCTGTAACGCGAAATTAGAGCGCAGTCACTTTACGCCAATGAGACCAACTTTATGTTGTTAGCAAACGTCTTGCGAGATTTGCAGTATTTTTAATTATGCCTAATAAATAAAATGTTTAGGACGAATTACCCAACTTTTTACATGTATTAAGAACCAAAATGTCAATTGCAAATTTCTAGAGCTCCTTGAGAAACACCCGAATCAGCTGTTTGCAACGTGATACGGCTCGCGTGGCTTTCTTCTGACCAGTAATAAAGCTAATAGAACATGACGAAATACCCCGTGATAAAGCGCCCGCCCCATCATAAACTCAATTTCGAATGTCCCGAAATTTGTTTTTATAGGCCGAAAAAAAAGATGCATGCCAGATAGTGCCCCACGCTTATTTTATATCAGAAAAAAACTGCCCTCTGTTTTATATACAACGATTTTTTTACCCCTATTAGATATTAGGAAAAACTTGCAAATTAACGCAATTGCGTTTTGTGGATGTGAGCATACGGCCAGGCGAAGATTAGGTTTAAAAAAAAAACGCAACAAAAACCGACTGATTACCTAACATTTGTTAATTAACTTTTTAATTATAAAAGGAAACGGCATAGTTTATTTACAAAGTTGTTATGCATAATCGAAGGCCACCTAATTGTCCAGTAAAAATTAGCGCAATTGCGGTTTGTGTAGGTTAGCTACACGGCCAGGCGAAGATTAGGTTCAAGAAAGAACGCAACTAAAAACCGACTGATTACCTAAAATCTGGTAATGAGATTGTTACTTATAAAAGAAAACGACATAGTTTATTTTGAACGTTGTTGGGCATAATCGAAAGCCGCTAAATTGTTCAGTGAAAATTAACGCGATTGCGGTTTGTGTAGGTGAGCTATATGGCCAGGCGAGGATAAGGTTCAAGAAAGAACGCAACTAAAACCGACTGATTATCTAAAATTCGCTAATTAACCTTTCAATTAGAAAAGAAAACGGCATAGTGTATCTAGAAAGTTGTTGGTCATTTTTGAAAGCCACCAAATCGTGCATTCTTAAAAAGGTGTAACGCGCGTAAACTATTATACGGCGCCCTGATACGGCGTCCTTCTAATTTGGGCAAGAAAATGGTGCTCTGATTTTATGTGGCCTCCATCTCCACGTGGCACAGCCCACCGCCATGAAGCCAAAGCGATAAATCATATGCGCATCGCTGTGTCAACGCCAGTGTAGAAGGGGCGTGTTGCGGATAGAGTCTCACGCCGCGCCACCTCGGTCTACTGGCTCGTATACCACAAATCACTTGAGCCGCGGCGAGGGGGCACGGAGTTTGGAAACCCGACCCAAAGACGGGGAGTTTTCGGAGAGTGTTTAGACTACGTGGCCGGCGTAGTGTTTATGACCAGGAGAGAGAGAGAAACGGGGGAATTTCTGGGTTGCCGGGGTGTGGCTCGGGCTCTTTGTGTTGGGTCCTCCTAAAGGAAAGACGCGGTTAACGGGTCTTCTGCTCGATATTGTCTTTGTAACAATGTAACTTTCAGTGTGTACCTTTAATAAACAGTTGTTTAGTTGAGTTTGTACAATCTGGTTCTACAACAGGGCGAGCAGCGCGGCGGCCGAAAAGATTGCGGTAACACGATTCGCGTCCAAATGAGGTTTTTTAGGACGCCGTGAACTACATTACGTGCGTTATAACTCTTTCAAAATGAAGGATTTGGTCTTTTTGATGACTACAGATAAGGCACAAATTGCACTTACGTAACTATGACGTCTTTTTTAGGAAAATGTCTAGTCGTTAAAAAAATCACTTTGTATAAACACGATTGTAAGGCAGTTTTTTACGGCCGGCGACATCATTACGGCACGGAAGGAGACGTTGACCACAGATCATACACAGCCACTGTTTTTTTTTCGTACGAGAATGAGCAAACATTTGATACCAAATAAAATAGATTTAGCATTCACCAAATTCGGCTTGATTACTTGATTCAAATCGATTTTTGATTTGATTACTTATTTTGTACGCGCACACGCGTACTTTATTCCTTAATGAGTTAAAAGTGATAATTATTGTTTTTCGTCGTGTGAGGTTATTAAAACTTTATTATTAACAAATTATTAACAATCGGAGCTATGCGATTACGCGAAGGAGGCGCATTTGAACATTGTCAAAATTGTTCTGAGTACACAAACAACTTCTCAAGCTTCTTGCTGTTTGGGGCCTTTCCTACACTCAGTACCAGTAATAAAGCCAAAACCTTATAGAGGAGACTATTTCTATCGACTCGAACGGCCAAGCACGATGTGAAGCGTCTAGTTTCGTACGTTGGAAAAGAGATACCGGCGAGCGAGCCATAGCGTCGAATGTCCATGCGTCAAAATGTCCGTGCACCGAAATATCCGCGCACCGAAAAGTCCGCACCGAAATGCCCTACAGCAAAACGCTCTACACCAAAATGTGCTAGACCCACTAACGGATGGGATCCGCCGTCACCTCTGCCGGCCCATGAACCATATTGCTTCAGAACCACTGGTCTATGGAGCGCCATCCCTGAGATACCGAAAAACGCCGCTCGTACTTCCCGCTGTCGCCATGAATTCTTCTAAACAACGAAAGATGTCAAATCAGATATTTATATTAAAATTGATACTTCAATGACTACTTCTTTGAACAGAGCAAGTTATTTGTGCTCTCACAACAACAAGAATCGTCCTCCAAACCAATGCAAAAAAAAGCCAATCCAACTCGATGGGAAGAGCAAGTGCCAAGCTCGCTCAAAGCAGCTCCTCGGTTGGTTCAGTTCCTTGTCGCAGGTGTGCCGGCTAGCGTATGGATAATCTTTTCAAATCCTTCAAGCTCTCTTTGCACCCCCCCCCCCCTCCAAACTCGCCCCCCCCCCCAAAAAAAAAAATTAGGCAGCCGGCAAAAATACAAAACAAAAAAATCAGAAAATGGTGGGGAGGACACGAAAAGCGATTTCCCCCTTTCACAGGGGCGAGAAGGAAAGTGAGGGTTGGGTTCCTTCGTTGTGTTTGCGGGCCGGCCTTTAAGAGTCCTCCTGCAGTTTTGACAATCACTCGATTACAACCTCCCAAAAGTTAAAAATACCTGGTATTTTAATAAGATATATACTTTTGATTATTAAAGCTCTTTTAGGTTCATGCTTTATATCATTTTCACTGTTTTAAGGTTTTTGATTTTTTTTTTTAATTCGTTGTTTTATTGATGTTAATATTGCATAATGTATGACTAATTTGTTTTCGTTTTTTGGAGCTGTTTTTTTTTTTTTTTGAGGTACTGCCCATGTAACGGGCTCCCGGACTTCGTCAAGCTGCGCAGTTTTTTTTTCTTTTCGGGAGACCCCTTTAGTGTACGTTTCGAAAAATAAAGCTTTGAATTTGAATTTGAAACGCAGGGCGTATCCACGCATCTCATTAACTCTACGCAGCCGATTAGGTTGAGGGATTAGACGATGAGAAGGCCGAACGACCAATCACGAAGGAAGAATCGTTTACATAATATAATAATCTGCGTTATTTAAGCTGTCAGTGATTACCGGTCGCGTGCGTTTGACGATACTTCGATGCGCTCATTCCTTTCGAGTGCGTAGCGGAGTTGTTCGGGCGGATCTGTCTCTAATGCACGTAAGTCTTGCTAACCAGCACTAGAGGTTGTTCTACAAACATAATAAGTAAAGCGAAAACCTATCGCTCCACTTGCCTAATATGACTTGGCAGCAGTGGCAGCAGACTGGACAGCTTTCTAACGAGTCTTCTTACATCACCCACAAACGCCGGGCTGCATCATCTGCACGTGCCGATCATCGCCGGACCGCACCGCCCACAGAGAGCAGAGCCGCCACACCCCCTGACGTCACCATCGGGGAGGCTACAAAAGGCTGACGAAAATAATCCCTGGAGGAGGGGAACAAGAGGGACAAAGGACAAACACAAAACTTCAAGCACAGCTAGGTAACTGGTGAGCAGTGTTGTACGGAACGGCGTTCCAAGGAACGGCGTTCCTGGAACGCGTTCCTTTTAGGAGGAACGAAGGAACGCCACCGTTCCATTTTGCATCGGTGGAACTGGAACGAGAAACTCGTTACATTTTACTGGAACGGAAAAAGGAACGGCGTTCCTTTTTTCGTTCATTGTTTTTTTTTCTTTCTATGAGAGAAGTTTTGAGAGTATAAGAACAATATCTTTACCAAGAGCAGCATCTCGTTAACTTCTTGGTTAATTATCTTAGGTTTTATTTGGTGTGGTTCTCGTTTAGTAACAGTCGGGTGCTGGAAAGCTAGTGAACAATGTTTCTTTTTTT
>JABSTQ010002841.1:0-12324 GCA_013358835.2 Ixodes persulcatus
TCACAATCTGACAGACTAATGCTGCACATACTTCCACAGCACATAACTGCAGTTCCCCCCCCATTTTCCTTGGTTCAGATACTTATCAATAGTACCTGATGTGCTTTCATTAAAAATCTGCAAATAAAAAAGATTAGTTTTGCCCGTAGTTTAAGACGATGTACAAAGCATGTAACATTATATGTTCCTTTTCTTTTGAACTCTCTAAGGTCTGCAGGCAAAAGCACAGTTCCGACACCCGACAAGGAAAGGAAGTATATATTATGAAAGATCCTCGTTGGTGCTGTTCAAGTTTGTAGAGAGTGCCACAAGCCCTGCACAGCGCAACTGCATCCTGACGGCACCTCCTGACAGTGACCACAGAGTGCCAGATGGACACGTCAGGAAGTGGATAAGCGAGCCCAGTGTGTCAGGGAGGAACGTGGGAAGCCTTCTTCTCTCCGCCGCAGTTCTCTTGAGTGGGCAAGCTCTGTCGTAACACTGAGGAGCTGCGGCCCATAACATTCGAGTCCTCTCCAACTGCACCTACTACAGATATCAAAAGCGTTATCTTTTGCCTCAATAGCCAGGGTATGTCTCCTTTTCAATACTACGTTATGATGGACAGTGTTCATAATCAGTGTGGCAATCACAACCCGGAATTCTACAGATATGGTCCTCACCCCTCTGACCAACCACACAAAATAACGGACGTTCGTATCAAGAATTGTTAGATGTTTGCAAGCCCCTCATGTACTGCAGTTACTAGCATAATGAACACACCTATTTAACCCACAAACAATTAATCACATTTGATGCCGAAATGTCATCCTGCATCACTATTGCAGTGTTCAATCATATACTGGGTCCACTATTAGAATCTGGACAAAATTGAATTCGCAACTATCACTGACCTACTAAACTCTGGAGCTTTGACTGACTATTTTTTCCCTACATGCGAGACTTCCTTTGTTTCGTACCTGATACATAGGTATGGTTTTCTTCCTCCCTGCTAGAATCGTGTGTGTCTGCAGTATTTTTTAAAGTAAAATAAAAATAAAATAAACTCTTATATAGTGAGGTTTTCAAATTTAACTTTGTCCAGATTATAGTGGTGGACCTAGTGCTCCTCAAATTTAAAACTCTTAACAAATGATTGAGAGACTGCCCTTAAAGCAGTGAATGAAAATGGCAGCACTAATTTTGGCGTTTTGGGTGGTGGCAGAAAACACATTTCAAGCTGCCTTGCGTAATCCTCGCCAATATCCACCATCCGTACCATCCGTAACAAGCACCATCAAACGTTTTACCGTTTACCTAAGCTTGGGCACTTTCCTCAGGCACCAAGAAGCATTATGGGATATGCTGTCGTAGCAGGCGATGGAGGTACGGCAGCCTCTCTGTTGTCTGCAATGACTTGCTCTCTCTACTTGTGCCACATGGTAGTGCAGCAACGAAGGGGGTGAGGAGACGGCCTCCTAGCATTAGGCCTTACAGTGTTTTGGAAAGGGTCTATTGCCAACCACTGTTATCAGATACAAAGTGCAAAAAACTACACAGGGATATAAGAAAGGTGTCAAAACAGGGTACACTTGCAACGATGATTTATGGAAAAACCCATCTCTTATATACTCTGACAGAATACACAGGCAAATTCGAAAAAAAGCTCCGAAGCTCTGGGAAAGTGCAAAGGAAACACAAGATAAATGGGGACAAGGTTTTTCTTTCATTCGATAAGATAGGAATCAACGGAAAGCTACTTCAATGGGACGATACTCTGAACAAGAGAGTACCAGTTCTTGCACATGATGCCATATTCCAACCAGTGATCGTTTGATCAGTCCATCTATCAAATAACAGATACCAAGTTCGCACGAAATAGTTCGCCAAAACCGAAACTCAAAGGAAGGAGGCGCTGCAATAGTGTTAAAGAAAGGTTTAGGGTACACCATGGTTCCTCACACACGCGTGAAATGGTCAACATTTTGGCGACAAGGATGGGATTTTCTTTTTGTTTTCCGATTCGGAGCCCGCTGCGTCAGGCTTAGTCCTGCAGCAGGTGTTGCACTTCCTTTGTCTTCGTGACGCCAAGTTTTTTTTTTCCCGCGTGAGGTGTGCCGGATTGGGCCCCGGCAACCTCTCCTTTCTATTCAACGGAATACCTTTTTCCAAAGTACACGTTTCGCCGGATTGGGCCTCGGCGGGCGTCGTTTTTATCCACATTTTTGCGGAAATGTTTTTACTTACGTTTTCGTGGGCGTGCGCCGAACAACGGTCAAGAGGGAGCTCGCAGTTCCCGGCGGTCTCGCCAGTCCCCGACGCGGCGGGGAAGGAGGAAAGGGCCGCTCGCGTCCCGACGAAGGAGGAAGGGAAGAGTGTCCGGCATCCGGAGCCACGTGCTTCTCGTGTGGTTGTGTGGGACACTTTGCCAATGTATGCCGAAGCCGTCCGAGGGACGACCGGGATCAACGTCAACTGGCCCTTCCTGCTGGGCGGCGGGCCTCTGCCCGCGGCCACTACCAGCGTCGTCAAGCGGAGCCTGGTCCGACAGGCACCCCGTGCAAGGCGTCATCACGTTCTCGGATAACGACGACGACGAGTTGCGGCCCAGCGTCTACACGGTGGGGTCGCCCGGTGGTCGTCAGGAGCAACGAGCCGGTCCTCAGCGCCGGAGCTTCACGGCCGATGTGGAGGTGAACGGCTTTCCTCTCTCCGTTCTCATCGACACCGTTGCTGAGGTTTTCCTTCTGTCGGATGCGACTTTTAACCGCATTAATCGGAGCGGCCGCATCAAGCTGTCAAAGCCGCCGCGCACTTTGGTGCACTACCTGAAGGGTTCCATCCCCGTTTTGGGATGCTTCCACGCGAACGTCGTGTTCAAAGATCACTTCGCGACGATCCTCTTCTACGTTGTACGCAACGGTCGTTCCCTACTTGGAGTTGACGCGGTGCATGACCTCAAAATGATCTTGTCTGGCGTACTGCTAAAATGTTTCCACATCGACGCAGCTGCTCCCGGAACAGCCGTCTCGGGACAAGTAACCGAGGCTGAGGTCCCGCAGCCATCGTCCACAGCGGATGCAAGTCCGCCACCCCACTCTTCTGGTGCCTTTGGCACTTTGTCGTGAGCTGTCTCTACAGCCCAAGGTCCGTCGACCTCGTCCAGTGGCCGCTCTCCATCGTCGGTAAGCGATTGTTCCATGCTTCCTCCCGGTTTTGAGGAGTTTGAAGAACTTTGTTCGTCCAAGTTAACACATACAACTCTTCAACCTTCATCAACCAGAGCATCTTGGTTCTGGGAAGATTTGTTCCCCCCGGACCTCCCCCTTTTCTCCTGCAGTTGTTCCGCCTGCAGTTTTGCCGGCTCTCCCAGAGCCGCCTGTTCCTGTTCTTGGTCCAGCCAGCCAGGACACCACCAATCCAGACTCAGGCCTGAGTCCCGAGGCCCTTCCTCCTCTTCCTAAGGGTCCCGTCCACCCTGGGAGTCCCCTTCCACTCCCCGGGGGGAACAAATCTTCCCAGAACCAAGGGTCAAACGCCCCGGGTCCCCCCGGGGCGTTTGACCCCTGAGTCGTTTGACCATGAATAAATCAGTACGTGTTTGGACCTTGACCCTGCTCGACGTGTCTTCTCTTCCGGGGTGTTCCCACCCTTGGGCACGCCGGTGCTCGCCTCCCCACTTCGGCATGTGAGACCTCGTCTTTTCAACAGGCCGCCTCGGCCCCGCTTCTTTTCCTTCTTATTTTTGTTGGGCTCTCTGAATCACAACAGTCTGCATTATAGTTCACTGAGTCAACTTAGCGTACTCACTAGTGCATTCATACGACCTCCTAATGCTGACTACAGTGAAACCCATTTAGAACGAACCCACGTACAGCGAAATGTTGTCGATATCGAACTCACGAAAAATTTAAATAAAAATGCATATCAAAAGTACTTTTTATAACGAACAACATATTGGCTATATCAAACTTTTTCCACCCGGGAAGACTTCCAAAAACGCGCAAACAATCGTCTTCTATAGTCGGTTACAAGTTAAGAAGGTAAGAGAAGCTCCTCCCACAAGCGTGGTGCGCCGGTTTCAATTCCTCCGCAATCGAAAGAACAGTTCACTGGAAACGCTCCTTCTCCCCCTTCAATGGATAGATAATGGCCACAGAGTGGTGCCAACTTGTCTCCGACCCCCACTTTTTAAGAAAGCGACCTTTGTATTCATCGGAGAAGGAACCGAGCCCCTGAAAGCAGCCTTCGTATCAATCTGAGGGGGAAGCTAATCCCCGAAAGTCGTCTTTGTTTCCATCGGAAGGGGGAAGACTTAATCTCCCTCTCGTGGCTTCCACAATGCCAAGTCAAAGTCGAGAGATAAAGCAAATATGTACAGAAAGGCACGACCCTCCTCGCGCGTTGGCCGCAACGTCAAGGAAACGATGGGACGCTATTGGATGCGGAGGTGGCGGAGGGATATATGATTCCCTTTGAGGGGCATTTGCCGCTACCTTCTTGACTTGTAACCAACTATAGCCAGTTTCTCCACCCCCCCCCCCCCCCAAAAAAAAAAAAAGAAAAATAAGAAAATTTTAAAAGCAATTCCAGAAAGGCACAAAAAGTCAGCGCAAAGCGATTGCTTACGAAGAAAAGCGATTCGAAAGAAGCGATAAGAAAAAAAAACTGCACGCATAACACGAAAAAAAAACTTTTTAGCGCGTTGTTAACTTGTTACAAGGCGGGAGCGAAGAGATGAGAAAGAAAGGGAAGCTCTCGCCTTCGCGCCCTGTTTGACCTTAAGTTACTTTAGTTTGACCAAAAGCAAAAAGAAAAAGACCCCCCCCCCCAGTTCTTTACTTTGCGCGCAAACTTGGGGCTTGACACTCCAAGCCCCAAGAAGCAATAAGCCTATCGCGTTTTAGATTCAAGAGCAACGTGTTCAATAGCACCCGTGTATAACGAACTCGCCGTGGAAGTTTGTTGTTAATGGTTTTTGCTATATCGAACCACTTGCTATATCGAACTGATCGTAGCGTTTCCTACTGTTCGTTATAAACGGGTTTGACTGTATTCAGTTTTTGAGAAATTGCACGACTTCATGTGCGAGCACAGCAAACGCTATGCTTACACTATAATGTGTGGCAACTTTAACCTGCCTGGGATAAATTGGGACTTGCTGTGTGTTTTACCTCCCTGTGTGCACTCACAGTTACTTCTAGATACTGCTTTTTCTTGCAAATTAAAGCAGATTGTTAATAAACTGACCCGCGTCACATCGAGCTCCAGCTCAATTCTTGATCTTGTTTTTTTTTCCGATAATGTTAGTCAATACCAATTTACAGTCGATATATTACCAGGAATCACATATCACAATTCGGTGCTCCTAAAGTCAGATGCCCCGGGCAACCGCGTGTGAAGTTAAAAAGCCTTACCTCGATTTCAATAGTGCTCAAGATGAAAGCATCTTGGGATGTTCTTGAACTAAAGTTCTATAGAAAGACCGAGATTACTCCCCGACACCGACGACCTCAAGACTTTAATGAGGGATGCCCAACAGACTATGTAGTGCAGCGCCAGTGTTGTCACACAAATGGACCTCTGAACAACTGTGGTTGGCGGCCCTGCCCCGTGTTGCTGCTTCTGGTTACAACAACAACTATGAACATTAGGACCCAGGCTGGGCCTGCAGGCCTTTTGGTATGGGCACACTGCCTTCTACTGCCTTCTGCGGCCCTTGCAGGCCTGGATCTCCTCAATTACGTGCGAATAAAGTATTATTATTATTATTATCATTATAATCTGAAGTAAGAAAAAACATATGGTTAGGTGGTGCAAGTCACCATCCAACAGCCGCTATGCATTCATTCCTCCGCCCATCTGTCCTGCTTTAGAAAGCGTAGATTTAAAAGCGAAACTGAAACCATGGAGACAACACCTGCGCAGATTGGTCATAAGTGCGCATGTGTTGTGTTGTCGCGTGGAAAGAAGGCGAGCAAACGGAAGAGCGAAGACGCCTGCCCGATCGATGCTTTCTTCTTTTCGTCACCTTCTCACAGTTTGTAATTCAAACAAAGGCGATCGAACAGTACGAAACCCTCTCGAATCTAGGGACACTATTTTTCCGTTCCGTTTCGTTCAGAATCAGAACTTGCGGTTTACGGGTTCCAAAACAACAACGACAACTCGGCTGGTTTGATTGGCATGGTTAACGTGTTTGTTTTTTTTGTGATCTCCCATTCGCCGCTTTATGCGAGAGTGGCAAGTGTGTTCTACATCGGCGCTTCAATTTGAAACAAGGGGCTTTACTCGTGAAAAGAATGGGTATGGCGCGGAATCCCGGCCTTCCAACAATTCCTCTCTGGAAGCGGCGCAAACGGGATGTTTCGGTTGTGATTCAAGGTTAGATTGTGTCACGATCATGTTTAAATCTGCATGCTAGTTTGTGGCGTTCGTTACTTTTCTTTTTTCTAACCTGTGGGTTAAATTTTTGCGGGATGGTAGGACCAAAGGTGTTTCTCGCATGGACTGTCTAACATCACTGCGCTAACAATGGGAGAAAAAACGGCTCTTTTGTCAGCTCCGCGCCGACCGCGCGTCTTTGGCCAAATATATTTAATATTCGAGTGACCAAATACTAGGAATTCGATTCGCGAATCGAATTATTCGGGAACTTGCTATTCGATTTGAAATCATATACTCGAGTATTCGCACACCCCAGCTTACTTACATTTGTCCAGCGATCAGGTAGAGTTTGACGCCATCAACAAACCTGGAGTTTGGCCGGAGGGCAGTATCAGTTCTTTGGGCAACTTGACCACGCTCGTGTCCACCCAGTTGCAACAAAACCCAATGAAGATGATGGAGGCACTTAAAATTTTTTACCAAAATGTGAGGGGACTGCGTACGAAGGCTGACGAATTCATGTCAAATCTTATAACAACCAACTGATATTATTTGCTGGTCGGAAACCTGGCTTCGTATTTGGTATCTCGAACTCAAATTATTTTACACCAAGATATAATGTCTTTCGCTGCGAGAAGGATTATAACAGCACTGGGCTTAAACTAGGAGGCGTTTTTATTGTGCTTGACTCTTCGCTTAAGTCACGTCGCAGTTTCGACTCGGAGTCGTATTCTGAATGTCTATGGGTCGAAGATAGAACAGCGGACGGCATTAATTTCCGTAAAGGTTATTTACTATTTTCTGCCGATATTTAATGAAACAATTTTTATCAAGCATCTCGAGTCACTTGAACAACAAATCAACTTTGATATGTCAGAATTCAAATATACGGAGAAATATTCCTTCCTTTCAGGAATTGATTGGCCATTTGAAGTTATAAATAGCAGCAATTCCATTACGTCATCTATGGCAAATCGGTTGCTATCTTTTATGAATTTTTGTAGGTTGAATCAGCTAAACAGTTTTGAGAACAGCGCAGGTAATATTCTTGATCTAGTTCTTTCCAACATTCCGATCAATGACATTACTACAGCGTTCTAGAAGGGTTGTAGTGGCAAGAGCGAGGCCGATGTTAACAAGAGGCGCAGTGCCCAAAAAAAGCGGACGACTGCTTGTCGCGCTGCCGTCGACCCCCCGAGGAGAAATCTGCTGCGACGGCTTGGCAGAGGCCGCATAGTTGCAGCAAAGTTTTGTAAGTTTTGAGTTTGCTTTTGTGCAGTGACGGGCACCGAGGCTCCCAGCATGGTATAGTTTCACGGACGCTCGTGTTTCGCGATATGGAAAACAAGAAGGCGGACACACTGTTGCCCCGGGCTGTAAAAGTGGTTATCCCGGGTATCGTGGGGAAAACGGACCCTCGTTGTTCGTAGTGCCAAAAGATGAAGCTCGCCGAAAGATTTGGGAGAGGAACTTGAAGCGTAACGACAAACCTTTTTCTGAAAGGTCGACGGTGTGTGAAAAACATTTTTCAGCACATTTTCTAACTTGCGAGAACGTGCACGTGATCGGAGGCAGTGAGGTGCGGATTACTCGAGGGCGACCTCTCCTAACTCTGGATGTGGTGCCAACTCTGTTATCGGACCTGGGGGCCTACCTTTCCAAGCCAGTAGCCAAACCAAGACCACAGAGAAAGCGCCGGGCAGCTTGTGTAGCTGCATCGAGAGAGAAACCTCGGGTGGCTCATGATGCGCTTGCAGATCAGAGCCCTGGGGTGAACGCCGACCCCGCCAGCGATCTAAACCAGGCAGAAACAATCATCGGATGCAACAATCTACATATCATTGCTGACAATCTGACTGTGCCAGAGCTGTGGACGAAGCTGAACACACCAGACATCGACGCCGTTATATATGCCACAACACGCACAAACAAGAAACCATTTCAAGTTTTTCATCAAAAGATGCTGTTTCACTTCAGATGACAAGGATGGACTTATGGCTCGCTGCTACCTTAACGGGAAGGAAAGAGACCCGAAGAAAGGTTTGCACCCTTGGTGATGCAAAGAGTGTTGAAGAAGTTGATGCCACACTGCTTTGCACAGAAGCAATGGATCGAGGCACATATCAGGAGATTGCTCAGAAGCTGACTGAAAAGATGAAAAACACCATGAGAGTGGTCAACAGCGACGCCTACAGCAAAGCCTGTCTTGGAGCAGTCGAAGGGGAAGGTAAGCGCTTTCTCCGATCTAAATTGAGTAGGCATTCCTGATCCCAAAATACAGTCAAAACCGTTTATAACGAACAGCAGGAAACACCACGATCAGTTCGATATAGCAAGTAATTCGATATAGCAAAAAACATTTACAGCAAACTTCCACGATGCGTTCGTTGTAAGGCGAGAGCTTCTCTTTCTTTCCATCTCTTCGCTTCTGCCTTCTTACAACACGCTGGAAAGATTTTTTTTTTTTTCGCAAGCGTGCAGTTTTTTTTTTTTTTTAGCTTATCTCTCTTTCTGAATCGCTTTTCTTCGTGGGTTTCGTGAGATGAAAAGTTTTTTTTTTTCTGTGCGTGGATGCAGAGTGTGTTTTTTTAGCTTTCTCCCCTTCTGAATCGCTTCTTTTCGGTCAATTATGTTCACAACTTGAGCTTTTAGAATTTTTTTTCTTTCCTACTTTTTTTGGGGGGGAGGGGACAGGCTAGAAGACGATTGTTTGCGCGTTTTTGGAAACCTTCCTGGGGGGAAACAGTTTGATATAGCCAATATGTTGTTCGTTATAAAAATTACTTTTTACGTGCATTTTTATTTTAATTTTCCGCGAGTTCGCTATCAACAATAATTCGCTGTACGTGGGTTCGTTCTAAACGGGTTTCACTGTAGTGCATTACCTTTTGACTACTGTGAGACGCACACATATTAAAACATCTAACTTGACATACTTTCGTTTTTGTGATTTTTTGTTTTTTTTGTGAACTTGAAGTGCTTGGCACAGTGATTATTCGTGGGTTAGGGGCTTGTTGCTAAGCAATGGAAACGAAAAAAAGAAGACGGATGCTCACTGCTACGCGCCAGAATGCAAGATTGGGCACCCCGGTTTTCGTCAACTGAATGGGCGCACATTGTCGCTTTTCAGCGTGCCGAAAGACGATGCTCGACGCAAGCAGTGGGAAAGAAATCTGCGCCGTAAGGACAAGTCCCTATCAACATCATCAGCAGTGTGTGAGAGACATTTCGAGACACAGTTTATTTTGCGTGATTATGCGCATGTAATTGCTGGTCAGGAAGTCAGAATGCCTCGAGGCAAACCTGCATTGACCACTGACGCGGTGCCGACTCTTCTGCCCGACTTGCCAACCTACCTTTCCAAGGTAGTGCGTCAGAAAAGGCCGGAGAGAAAACGCCTTGTTGCGTGCCCGACAGAAACCACCAAGAAAATGCGCTTGTCTCGTCGCGATTGCCACGAGCAATATTCGTCAGATGTCACTGAGCAAGACGAGAACTCCAACCTGAATGTGACAAAACCCAGCGAGCCTGCAGGCCTACAAGTCATTCAAAACGCCAAAAGACAATGACGGAAAAAAAAAAAAACAATTCGGGGCGCCCCGAGTTCTGTATTTCGTCCTGGATTTTTAACGCGTGTAGTCCGTGATGAGAAACCAGCTAGCCCAACTTACTATTATGGTGTCATGTAATCTGCTGCTGAGAAGCTACTTTGCTTGTTGCTAGATAATAAATACTAGATTTTTTGTGAGTATTTCGTACATAGTCATTGTCACATGTATATCCCTCAATCTTTTTTAGGTACCATCTGCGTGGCCTGCCGGTATCTGAGGAAAGTGCTACAGAGGAGAAGATCCCTGTCTAAAGGCCTGGAATCCGGTGAAACAGAATCTCCGAAAGTGTCTGAAGCTGTCACGGCAAAAAACAAGATGTCATTTCCCTCTTGTGTCTATACTTCCACATCAGCTTCGCAATATGCAAGAAGAGAACTCGCGTGTCAGTGATGAAGCTTTCAGAGCTAGAATTGAAAGCCTGTCACCAAAGCAGAAAGAAGCAGCCCTCCATATTTTTGCAGCAGCCAAGCGCAAAGGCATGCAGGAAATGACCTATTCAAAGAACTGGATTATCGAGTGCATAATCATGAAAATGTAAGGGCCTAGACTCTATGAACACCTAGGCAAGCAACAGATCCTTGTTTTGCCAACAAAAGCCACGCTACAAAACTACCTCAGGTCGTACAGATCGGGGTTTGGTTTCAACACGAAAGTGTTCAGTGTCCTAAAAGACAAGACTTGCACTATGGATGTGTTCAAAAGACATGGTGGCCTCTTAGTAGATGAGATGAAACTTTCAGAGAACCTGAGTGTGACATCTGGTGCTCACATTGAAGGATTTGTTGATCTAGGTTCTTTTACCCCCAACAACGATAAGCATGTCGTTCCTGACCACGGAACGGTAATTGTTTTTGTGCCATTTGCTGGCGGCTAGACACAGATTCTTTCTGTACTTGCCACACATGGAAATGTGAAAGGGAGCCTGCTGGCAAAAATCATGACTGAGGCAGTGATCCTTGCAGAACGAGCGGAGCGGGGCTATTTGTGGACTTCATCACCTGTGACGGTGCGGCGTGGAATAGGAACATGTGGTCGCTCATGGGCATCCGGGCGACTCCAACATTTACCAAGCGCAAGGTACAGAACCCAGTTGACCCTACCCGCTCACTTCATTTTGTATCGGACTTCCCGCACCTGCTGAAATGCCCGAGGAATGGACTGCTGAAGCAAAGTTTCAACACTCAAGCGGGTGAGGTAATAACGCATCTTTTTTTTATTTTATTAGTGTTCAGAGTGCTTGCAGCAAGCAATATTGGACAATATATACAAAGTATCTTAAAGTATCTGTAATAAAGTGGAACCCTTTAGTTTGTTGTGCATTTCAGGTCTAGCTTCGTCCTGTGCAAGCGGCATTACAACTTGACGGTTCCAATGTCACACTTCAAGCCATGCTTGGGATCACACGCTCCCACATCAACCCGAACAATTTTGAGAAGATGCGTGTTAGCTATGCTTTTCAGCTATTTGGGGACACAGTTTTGAACGGGCTTTGCTTTTACAAGACTGAACTGGAAGCCAGGAACGGGAGCATAGAACCTGTGCCGATTTTCTTTAGGTAAGTTGACTTCTTCACAAATTTTGATGCTTGAATATTGCTGAGGATTGGCATGCACAAGACACATGCAACGTTTGTCGTGTCTTATGTCTGCCTTTTCTTAGTCCTCGGTTTTTGAGCGCTGTTTGAGTTTTGTCATGTTTTTCGTTTTTTGAAGAATTCCATCCTGTAATCCAAAAATAAGATGGAAAAAAGCACGCAGCTAGTCTAATTTAATTTAATTATTGCTGTCTACAAATTAAAAATATATTAATAGGGATTTATTGTGCTTTTTTACTGCAGGATTATTCGGGGCTTGATTCAAATCATGACGTCCCGGATTCTTCGCAAAGCCCTCCAGCCTGGATCTGATGAAGAGGGCCAGCTGCTGTCCTTTCTGGCGTGCCTAACAGAATGGGAGCTCCATGCGGGTGGACAGGGTGGCTTTCCGTCTACGTCTACTGCAGTTGGCCTCAAGGTCACTATTTCAAGTGTTCTGTCCTTGCTCAACTACTTGACGCAGCAAGTAAGCTACGAGTATGTTATGACTTCCAAATTTAGTCAGGACCCTGTTGAAAATCTCTTTGGTATAGCAAGGCAGTCCTCTGGGTGTAATGCGCATCCAACTCCCCAGCAGTTTCTGGTCACCATTTCCTGCTTAACCCTTTGTCGCCGAGTGTTAACCTCAGGCAACATACCAGAAAATATAATGAAACTTCACAAGTTTCGGTTTCTGTTTGAAATTGTTTTGAGAGACGTCTAGCAACAACACCCCTGGTCTGTTTGGTGCTGCCATCTGCACGTAACGGCAGA